>JAKLLW010000958.1:0-20825 GCA_022814695.1 Neocatenulostroma microsporum | reverse complement strand
TACCCCGGGTCCCGAGTACCTCCACCTTGCCTCCGCTAAAGTAGAAGCATGGAGGATGGCCCATGTCCACTTCCCTGTTCTGAGATGCAGTACTTCCTCTACTTCTTCCCCTCTCGTCCCTAATCATCCCTCCCTTGTCTACTCCCCTCGTCTTCACCATCCGCCTACTACGCCAGGCTTGTCAAGGCACATACAGTCTACCATGGACGACACCGAGACGAAAGGGCATTATGCCCACGAGGACGCGGTCAGGCATGAGTCCATCTACGAGGAGAAGGCGGGCATTGCCGACTACAAGGCCGATGCCATTGCGGCCGAGAACGTGGAGCACAACATGACCGTGATGCAGGCTGTCAGGGCCTACCCCATGGCCTCGTTCTGGGCATTTGTTATATCCTGTCTTATTGTAAGTCTCTAACCGACCGTCTCCGTAATTGGCGAACCACGGCTGACCTCGTCCAGATCATGGAGTCCTACGACGTCTTCCTCATCGGCAACTTCGTCGCCCTACCTGCTTTCCAAAGGGAGTTCGGCGTGCCGAATCCTGCGAAGGGCCCAGACGCCTATGTCATCCAGGTCAAATGGCAGGGTGCGCTTCAAGTCTCTGGACAGCTCGGTGCACTTATCGGGACCATGCTGGCTGGGCCATTGACTAGCGCCATCGGATACCGTTGGGCCACTATGACCGGTCTCATGCTCCTGAACTGCTTCATCTTCGTCTTCTACTTTGCCAACTCCGTCGGAGTCATCTTCGCTGCCCAGATCCTCGAGGGCATCCCGTGGGGTATCTTCATTGCCAATGCTCCTGCGTGGTGCAGCGAGATTGTACCAATCAAGCTGCGCGCACCTGCTACACAGATGCTGCAGATGTTCTGGGCCATTGGTAGTATCATCGTTGGTGCCGTCACCTACGTCTACAACGATGTCTCAGGTCCGAGTGCCTACAGGTATGTACTAGTCTGGGTCGCAATGAAATAATTGAACTGACGAGTGTCGACAGGATCCCGATTGCGCTCCAATGGATGTTCCCCACACCACTCTGCATCCTGATCTTCTTCTGCCCAGAAAGCCCATATTGGCTCGTCCGGAAAGGAAAGCTTGAGAGGGCAAAGAGATCGGTCGAGCGCCTTGGGCACGGAACGAATGCAGACGATGCTGTGGCCATGATGCGTCGCGTCGTCGAGATGGAGAAGAACGAAAGGAAGATCAGCCATCTGGAGTTGTTCAAGGGCACCGATCTACGACGCACGCTCATCGTCTGCGGTGTCTACGCGGCGCAGAACTTGACTGGTAACCTGATCGCCAACCAGGCCGTCTACTTCTTCGAACGTAAGTACCGTCACCAATGATTATCGATCAATGCATGAACTAATTTGTGCAGAGGCTAATGTGGGAACGAACCTTGCCTTCGCCTTGGGTCTGATCACTTCCGCCCTGCAAATGATCTTCGTCATACTGTCTTGGATACTCACCACTTATTACGGCCGACGATCGATCTACCTCTGGGGTTCCGCTGCCAACACCATTCTCCTATTCGCTCTCGGTGTCGCGGGATCGGTTGCGCGTGGCAGCAAGGGATCTAATTTGGCGACGGCGTCTCTGGGCCTCATCGTCTCCGTTCTCTTCACATTGGGCCCAGCACCTGCCTCGTGGGTCATCATTGGAGAAACATCGGCCCTCCGTCTCAGGCCTTTGACCACCGGCATGGGTCGCGCAACGTACTACATCATCGAAATACCTTGTATCTTCCGTAAGTCTTCCACTCAACGTATTGGTTGGGACGAAGAAGGCTAACAGATTACAGTCGCCTCTTACATGCTTAATCCCACTGGTGGAAACCTTGCCGGCGAATGCGGCTACGTCTGGGGCGCAACTGGACTGGTTTGTTTGATTACGGCATACTTCTTCCTGCCAGAGATGAAGGGACGATCCTACCGCGAGATCGACATCATGTTCAAGCGCCGCATCCCAGCTCGCAAGTGGAAGAAGACGGAGATCGACGTCAACGACGACGAGTAGGCTTTGCAGCTCTCGGCAGATCGTCAATGACGTTGGGTAACGGGTACGACGGTACTGTCAGCCTAGCAAGATCGTCTGTCAATCTGCGGCAAGAGGGTCAGCTTTACCACGCTTGAAGCAAAGAGATTCGTAGTCAGTATACACTTACGCAATAATCTGCTGCATTATGTTCCATCGTATTTCCGCGCGATCGTAATCGAGATCAGCTGATCGCTTTTACCATCATGCCACCTCCGTCCTCTTGGCCTCACCTGATATCTCGCTACGCAAATGCGCCTTCGTACTACACCACCAGGCAGACATAAAACAGCCCCAGGCAGCAGCAACAGATGAAAGCCATGATGTCGCTCTATAAATCGCAGCTGGAGAAGAGTCAAATAAGCGATGCGTCCTAGTCCGTAGACACCGATCCTCCACTCTCATCTGTAACTGCAAACCATGAAGATAGCCATAGTCGGAGCCGGAATCTCAGGCCTAACCTTCTATCTTTGGCTCCGCAAAGTCGGTCTCACTTCTACCCACTCAGTAACCATCTACGAGCGCTCCGCCGCCCATCCCATGGACCCCATCCCCTTCTCATCCGATGTTACGGACAGCCCATCGTTCGCCCTCATCGGCGGCAGTCTAGGCCTAGGACCGAATGGCCTCAGAGTGCTACGAGCCCTCGATCAGTCCCTCTATGAAGAAGTCCTGCGCTGTGGTAATGTAATAAGCGCCTGGCGCCTTTCCACCGCCCGGGGTTGGACGTTAGCGGATGCGAAGATGGACAAGCCAGGTACTGATTGTGATGATTGGAAGAGAAGAATTGCTCAGGTGTTTAAGGAGACGGGTCCCGAATGAGGTGGTGGTGATGGGGAGGAGGGTCGTTGCTGTGGCGGAGAGGGAGGATGGCAAGAATGTCCTGAGGTTTGAGGATGGGGATGTGGTGGAGAGCGACCTTGTAATTGGGGCGGATGGGGTGTGGAGTGTGGTTCGGCAAGCCATGTTTGGTTCGCCAGGGATGGACGAGGGGAAGAAGTACGAGTATGCGCCTCGCTACCAGGGCCTTGTAGGCGTGGGCAGTTTCTTCCCTGCTTCGACCTTGGAAGGCGTGCCTGAGGGCCAAATGAAGTACATTGACTTTTCCCGCCTTCACTTCTCGCGTGGTGACTGACGGCCCCACAGCATTGTCTTCGGCCGCAACGGCTTCTTCGGCTACGGTCTCGACAAAACCCTCGACCCAACCACCGATCAGTGGACAGACAGGGCAATCTGCTGGTCAACCTACACGGTCAAGGACCTGCCGGCAGACTGGCGGGAGATAGACTGCGAAGAAGCGACTCGCCAAGTCCGATTCCGCCATCAAGACTGGAAGAACGACATCATACAGAGTCTCGTGCGGGATATAAAGGTAGACAGGTTATGGCCGACCTTCACTACTCCACTCTTGCCGACGTGGAAGAAGCAAGGTTCCGTCTTAATCGGCGATGCAGCCCATGCTCTGCAGCCGTCCAGCGGCCAAGGAGCCTCGATGGCCCTGGAAGATGCTGAGACGCTAGCGCGGCTGCTTGCTTATCACCTTAGGAAGGAGCCTGATGGCGGACATCAAACTGCATGTCAGCAGTACAGCGAGCTCCGCATGCCGCGGCTGGCACGAGTGTACAAGAGAAGTGCGCGAACCGGAAGTATGAAGCACGATATGAGTGTGCTTGAGGAGATGATCATGTATTTGGCTGTCTGGATCGTAGGTATGTTAGCATGAACATGAACATGCATGGTGGGTTACTGTGGTACTGACCTGTCTGTGTGCTATGTAGCTACCTTCGGCCTCCAAGACTCATACAACCGCTGGCTATTCGAGTACGATGTGGAGCATGAGGTCCAGCAAATCGTTGTCAGGGTGAGCAACGAGTGATACGCCAAGTGTCGGTATATCGAGTATGATGAGTGCAGTTCAGCGCGGATTGGCGGCGTTGCAGGCCTTCTTGAAGGCTTCGAGTAACGTCTGCATGCAGCAAGTCAGCTTTGTTCCTCACCGCACGCCGATCAACAAGATAATCGTACCATGAAGTCGTATTCCTCCATACTCCCGAAGACGTCGCTCTTGTTCAACTTCGCCGCCGAAGCCCTTGGGCTTGAAATACCGAATGCCACTCTCGCGAGGTACCGCGCGTCATCTCGGTCCGGGACCGCCTTCAATACCTTTTCAAATACCTTGTTATCGAACGGCTTGGGTTGAGGCGTGATGACACTGACGGGCTGATGCGTCTCGCACCAAGTGCAATGCCCACACTCCTCTCTGCCATCAGGCAAGCCATCGCCGAAGTGCTCAGCTAGCGTTCGCGAGAAGCATTGGCGTCCGTTGATGAGATCCATGACTTCTTGCCCGCGATCGAGCTCTTGCTGCTCTCGAGCTTCTAGCTCCTTGTAGAGCGCATCGATGATCTTCTCCTTTTCCGCTTTCGTCGATGGTAGTTTCTTCAGCACGCGGTAGATGTTAACTACACCGCCAGTCTTGAGATCGACGAAAGCGCGATCGTGCCAGTCGTTCAGCTTCGCGACGATGTCGGTTCTCGCCACGCCGTGAGAGCGTGCTGCAGCGTCCACGTCGACGTCGTAAAGCTTTGTCAGTTTCTTCGCCACGGCTCGGATGGCCTGCGCTGCAGGGGAGCGGTCGTTGGTCGTTGGCGCCAGGGAGTCGTACTTGTAGGATGTGTATTTCGGTGTCGTCTCGCGGAGGAGTTCGAAGCGCGCCTCGAGTTGGGCATAGATATTCTTTAGGACCGAGATCTGTCGGCGTCAGCATTGATCGGATCAAGCAGTCACTTGCGGTCAATGCTCACCTTGATGTCAAACTCTTTCGACAGTTGGTATGGATTCGCCTCGATGACTTGCATACCACGGCCAGCATCTATGGTGCGTGTGGAAAACGTTTGGTTCAGTAGCCCAGCGACAGACTCTTTGGAAGGCAGGTCGCCTCTGGCAAAGCTCTCTTTCAGATGCAGGTCCTCAGCGCAGAGGTACAACATGCACTGGCTCTGGAGTCCGTCCCTGCCAGCTCTGCCGATCTCTTGGCTGTAGCCTTCGAGACTGCGTGGAATGTCGTAGTGTACCACATTGCGAATGTTGGCCTACAGAGTAGGAGGGTTATCATCAGCATGTGTTCTTGTGGCGAATCCTAATGGCCGGCTTACCTTGTCGATGCCCATACCGAAAGCGATGGTAGCCACAATGATCATATCGTCCGAACACATGAACGCATCTTGGCATATCGTCTTCTCGCCTTGGGCCATACCAGCATGGAAGTGCCTGGCCTTGAAGCCATTGTCCCGAAGATTCTGGGCCAGCTCTTCCGTATGCTTCTGCAGTGTCACGTATATAATCGTCGGGCCCGGGTGAGCTTTGAGGAAGGCAGTGAGCCTTGGAAACGACTCCTTCTTCGTATGATAGGACTCAGCGAGCAATTCCAGGTTTGGCCTGTATGTGGGCGTTCGGGAAAGACCATCGTCGGAGATGTTGAAAGCTTTGCAGACATCGCTCGCCACATTTGGCGTGGCTGTAGCGGTCAAACACGCCACACGCTCGGCCTGAATCTCTTTGGCAAAACGAGCGACCTTTAGGTAGTCCGGGCGGAAAGCGTGGCCCCATTCGGAAATACAATGAGCTTCGTCGACCGCTAACAGCCGGACACCGCCCTTGACGTTTGCCATTGATCCCACGAAACCTTCGTTGTTCAGACGTTCTGGGGCGCAATACAAAATGTCGAGCTGGCCGTTGCGCATCGCCTCGACCGTCTGCATGTACTCTTCCTTACTCTTTGTGGAGTCTAGAACGGCGGCGCTGATGCCTTTCCGTTGCAAGGCGTCCACTTGGTCTTTCATCAGAGCGATCAGCGGTGAGACTACAAGTGTAATACCAGATTCTGCGTACCCTTGGCGGATGCCGGCATGCTTGTCCATGTCCTTGAAGCAAAGCGCGGGCACTTGATAGCATAGCGACTTCCCACCGCCAGTCGGGAAGACGACCACTGCGCTCCCACCGTTAAGCAGTCGCGTAATTGCTTGTTCTTGCTTCAGCCGAAAGGCCGGCATTCTGAAGCGCATCTTGAGGACTTCATTCGCCACCCTGATAGCCACCCCGGAGTTCTCACTCCGTTTCTTCTTTAGTGACGATTCGTTGGGCTCCTCAGACTTTCGCTTGAGACCATTCGAAGAAGTGGGACCGGCGTTGGAGGCTTGCAGCATCTCAGCCTCGTCATCAGAGTCGAGGCCAAAGTCGTCCTCGTCTTGCGCGCCGTCAGTCGAGGTCGGCAGAGAGCGCAGGGCTCCAGATGTGACCTTTCGGGAGCGCTCAAAGGCTTCCACTTGCTGTTCGACTGCTAGTAGGCTCGCAAGGAGTGAGCTTGTGTCGACATGGGTAGTGTTTAGGTCGCCTCTCAGGAGTTCTAGTCGTCTGTGGAGCTCGTGGAGCTTGTTCACTGCGATGTCCATTTTGCGTGCAGTATAAAGCGGCTGAAATCCGTGAAATGCTCTGGAAGATTGGGAGAGATGTCGTAATGCTGGTCGCTGTGAAAACCTGAGAGGCAATTTGTTCATGTCGTTCAGAGCAGCACGAAGAAGACGCGTCCCAAACGCGAGGTCATTTGTCATTAGGTTTAGCGGGGCGCTGCGGGATGTCTCGCGCGCCGACTTTTGTCCACCCTCCAGAAATTATGTACACTTTGCCGTCGCGCCCATCACTTCCAGCATTTCCACCAACTTGACCGCTTCGGCGTTGCCTTCGTGTCACAGCTGACAGGCCATTTATGCATATCGAACGACCAATCCTCGACTTCTAGTAGCTTGCCGCTTTTGAGAAGCAAATGTATCGGCTCATCGACATTCTTCCGCCATTCTTCAGCATGGCTCTCCAGAAACGCCTCGCGCTCTGGTCGACTCCGCCACCCAACAACGAACAGTTGCTCCAGCGTCTCTCCATCCCGCGGCCGTTTGAGGAAGCTGTCAAGGGACCAGGCTTCCGAACTCAATTGCAATGCTCCTTGGGGTCGATGAACGCAGCCTTGCCTGATGCTCGAAGTCATGATTTCGGTACGAATGTACTGTGAAGGTCGAGTGTCGGTGATAGGATGATCTATGTCATGGCGCTCGAGACAGCTGTACGCGAGGGCGTCGCCACCTTTGTCTTCGAAGGAGAGCTCGAACTTCATGGTGTAAACGTCCACGACTGGAAAGCGGAAATTGACAGCGATGCTGTCCTGCCGGTGGTAGAGCACCATGTTTGAAATCTTTGGCTCGCCGGCGAGCGTTGGTTGAAGTCTCTGTAGAGCTTGAGAGATGTCTTCTATGTTCTCAGTGGGTAGTGGGCCGTCTTTCCAATACGATATCGTTGCTGGGTCCGGTTGATGTTCTACTTTCTGTGAGTGACTGCACTGGCCTTTCCTTCCATGACGATAACTCACCCGCGAACACTACGAGGGCGTGAGGGTCGTCAAATACGGTAGCCCAACACAGATGCCCGCAACAGCCCATTCTCTTCACGTTCGCTATTGCCTCTTGCCATTCCTGCTTCGAGTATGCATCTTCTGGGCCCAGACCGTTCACGATACCAGGGAATGTTAGGAACACGGCAGTTGTACATTTGAAGAAATCTTGACCGAAGACCATAACGACAGATAGTGTAAAGGTGAAGGAACGTTCCTTGGGGCCTATTTTCAGTGTTATTGTTCGAACGTGAGGCACAGTACCTTGCCATTAGCCAGTCTTTTGCGGCACAGCCTTGCAGAACAGCATGCGGCGCTAACAGGACAGCTATTGTACACACGAGGCAACCCAACCCGTGATGAATTATTACTTCACCCTATCTGCAAGGTCTCTCTTGAAGCCAACATTGATGGACTATTTCCCCAACGCCAGCATGACACGGCCGCTAAGTATACCAAGCAGAGTTAAAGAGCTTCGTATGATGACTATCTCAAGACCCCTACCCACCGCCGGGACCTCTGGCAGCATACGGTGGAAGAAGACTCTTTGCCTGCCTCTCTTTCGCTGTTACAGCTCTACGTGTACTGTAGGACCTCCGGACTTAGGCATGGCCATCTCGTCGATACCTGGGAATGGCAAGACTTTCTCTACCATGCCTGAGACACTCATTGCGGGGCTTGCTTGAGAGGTCGTTCGAATACTATTATGTCGGTAGCCTAATGGCTAGTATGTGAGATTGGTAAGAATTTATGCTGACTATGCGGCCTCGACTTCTACTGAGCCCGAGATCCGAGAGTAAGGTGGCACTGGTCGGCCGCGTTGCATGTCGGACATATTTCCCTGGCCTCTAATACCTGGGAGGGAAGATGGTGAGGACGAAGACCAGAGGGAAGGGAGGATGCACCCAAGGAAGATGAGCAGGCGAAAGACGGGTAGGTCGGTGGTCAATCAGATGACCGGCGTTTCCTGCTGCCACACGATGTCTTGATGGCCGGAGTGTGCGAAACCAGTCTTTCCAGAGCCGGTAACTGCGCGTTTCGCCACTAGTAGCTACTGCAACGTGATCATGCCCATCTTCGCGATGAACTCTAGCATCTCATTATCATCAGCGTTCCAGTCATCGTTGGGAGGATGATCAACTTCCTCATAGATATCCTCGTCCCATCTCGACCTACCACCTCCACCCAAAGCCTGCTTCAGCGTGGTATTGGCAAGGTATGCATCACCCACCATCTTGAAGCAGCCGTTAGGCAGTCGTCGTACTACGAACGGGAAGGTTGCACCAGTCACGACACATACTCTGTCGCCCTTCTCCGCTGTTGGAGGAATCCAGCAGTAGTCCACTCTGCCATGGTCCGCGTCCAGCGTGATACGAGCGATCAACCGAGACTTATCGGGCGGGCCGTGCTGAGTAGCACATAGCAGCATAAAGTGCTCTCGAACCTCATTGGGATCTCCATGCCATCTTTCGGGAAACAGCCATCCACCGGAATAGTCAGTCGCTTCCTCCATATACTCCATCTCGCGAGGGAGGTGCGACAGTTGAGTGCCACATGCCAGGAAAGTGGTGGAGTGTGCTATGACTTCCTCGTTGTCGGTCGCCGGCATGTTGATAAGCTGTAGACATCGCGCGTTACAATCTCTGAAGGTTGTCAGATCGTCGGGAGAGATGCGATCAGAGTGTGTTTCTTTGAGTCTTGGATACTCGGTATTTGCGCAGATCTCTTGCACTGTGGCGAAGCATTGGCCGCCGACTTTCAACTTGTCGCCGTCTACTTGCGCTGTAAATATATCTGGGTCTGCAAGGAACTGAAGTATCTGCAACCTCATTGTGCGAGTGTACAGCTCGATACAGCTGCGGGATCTGATCGACAGGGCATTGAAGTCGGGGATCCATGAGGGCCAGTAGCTCGCCTCGCTGGCCGTGTCGAATGTTTTTCCCGCCAGGGCAAGCAAAGCCCATGGCTGGTCTTCATAGTTGCCACTTCGACGCTTGAGCTCGCCGAGTAGCACGACGAGAAGCCTCCGGTAGAGCTCAGCGGGGGTCAAGGTATAGTCAGGTACGAGTGACGGCTCACTCTGCACATGGAGCAGCGCGCGAACAGCGTATACACGGTCTAACGGATTTGAACAAGCGCGGAACGACATCGCAGCCAGTGTCCTAAGGAGGTATCGAGGAGGCCAATCTCCGATATCCGCGTACCAGTCGCCTAAAGCATGCATGCCGGACCATGTTTGGGCAATCTGCTTGAAGGCATCGTCATGCACGGGTGCGGAGGTGTGCAGCATACCCTGAGGAGATATGTCAGACTCGATCATTTGCACTGCGTCCCTGAGATCGACATATGGGACATGGTGCGATCCACAGTAGACCGTAGCATGGTCACGCAGCCGCGCGGATGATGCCGTCTCTTGCCTGCGTCGCCACGTCAGTACGCTCTTGTCAGAGCAGGATCTGGCAGTACTGGTAGTACTGAAACATACACTGCCCAGAGGCGAGTGAACCAGCTACGTCGCAAGAGCTGGATAACCGCAAGTAACGCCTCACCAGCAAGATTGCCCAGCACCTAGAAGGGCTTGCAACAACAAGGGCACGAGCTGCGAGTGCTTAGGCTCGTTTCCAGACGTTGCCAGACGTCAGTAGGGTCCTCACCGCGGGCGTCTGTCAAGTACGCAGCCATCGCCGCAAAGGCCAGGGAGTCTGTCCCCTTTGCATCACCAAGCCATACAGGGACTCCACTGGCCTGCTGGTACACCCTGTCCATAATGCCTACCTGCACAGCGCGCTCTGCCATGTCCGCTTGGTTGATACAGATGGCGTCCGCCCAAAGCTTTCTTACACGGTCTGTACGCCGGAGGCGTCGGAGTGCGCCATGCAGAGACTCTGTAATGTGCAAGACGCCGTGGCCTTCCAGCTGGATCTGATGCGAGTACAAAGGCTCACCCCAGACGTACGAGACTGCTTCATAGTTAAGGACGCCGAATCTAACAGCGCCTCGCCGGCCAACGAATTCCCATCCATCTCCACTGTAGCTCAGAGGTACCGGGTAAAGCGTTTTGTCTACTTTGACGAACTTAGCTGGGTAGCTGCCCGTGCTAGAATAGGTCCCATTGTCAGGACTATGCATGAATTCATCGCTGTGTCCAGCTCCACCGCTCGTGGAAGGCTCAAGCGTCGGCTGCAGCTTGACTATCTCAACTGCCGCCCGTAGTGGTGAGCCTTCAACGCCTGGAGAGAGCTCTAGAAGACGAGTCTCTTCAAGACCGAGTGTGATAGGGGTACTTCAGGCTCGTTGTGTGGAGAGGCTGGGACCGACGTCAGTGTAGGCTCGGCCTCCTCGCCCGGAAATATGGTCGTGGACTCGTGGATACCTAAGTAAGGTAGGTTGTCGCCTCACCTGATCTCTCGTCTTGGCGGTCAAGATTCAAGAACATACCGGTCGGACTTCGGCTCGATCGCGGAAGCCGACGACTGTGATCCGTGCATGCCGTGTTGACGTTCCCGTCTGGTTCAAGATTGAAATGCTTTCAAAGCTCGCGCGGAATGGATGCGTCGTGGGAAAGAGTGGCAGAGACGACAAGGAGGTTGCCATGGAACACCTTCCTGTACCTCGCCGCTCCGTTGTGAACGGGTTCATCATACGCGATGTATCCGAAGCGTGACTGAGCAGACGGGAGGCATTGAGGTCACTTCGGGGGTGCGAGTGAGATTCCCATCAGGTCATAGACGTTACGATTCCTATACTCCTATACGATAAGGGGACAACTCGGTGCAGCACGTTGGCTACGATAAGCCACCCTTCAGGCAAAATGGATCAACAAGCTGTCCGCCACCAAGCCGGCGTAGGGCTCGACGAGAACGAAGAACCAAAGGACCGTGAGCAGACACCACCACAAAGTGGTCGGGATTCGACCCCTCCCGCACATGAGGATACCTCCAGTGACAGTGTGCATGATGTCGAAAAGACTCCCTCCGACCACGACCTTCACCCCCACACACGCGACGAGCCCGAGGAAATAATTTCACCTAGCGATAGCGACGGTGAAGATTTTGACGGCGGCAACGACAAGTCCGTCGAGCGCGGACTTTCCCAGACATCCAGCATGCGGCGCATGCCATCGCTCAACAGTGCTGTAAGCCTACCACGCGAGATAATCGTTGTAGGCATCATCTGCCTGTCGCAATTCACCACACAAGTCTCTTTCGGCAACACCTTGAGCATCCTCCACATCATTGGCCGAGATTTTGGTATCACAAATCCCGGAATCGAATCGTGGCTCATCGCCGGCTACAGTCTTACAGTCGGCAGCTTCATTCTCATTTCTGGGCGACTGGGTGACCTATTCGGCTACAAACGCATGCTGATCATCGGGTACTCCTGGTTCGCGCTCTGGTCTATGGTCGCTGGACTCTCAGTGTACAGTAATTACGTGCTGTTCATCTGGGCAAGGGTGCTGATGGGCATTGGACCGAGTATCGCTCTTACCAATGGTCTGGCGTTACTTGGTATATTGTACGAACCTGGTACGAGGAAGAATCTAGGATTCGCCATGTTCGGCGCACTCGCTCCCGGAGGCAGCATCGCAGGATCGGCTTTCGGTGCACTGTTCGGACAGCTCGCTTGGTGGCCTTGGACTTTCTGGAGCAACGCCATTGCTCTGGCAATTCTTGCCGTGGTAGCGCTGATCGTTGTTCCCGATCCGCAAGTCAAGCCAAATTTGCCAGGATCACTCAAGGGCTACATCGCCGAGCTCGACCTTGTGGCTGCTACTGTCGGCATCACAGCTCTGGTGCTATTCAACTTTGCTTGGAACCAAGCGCCTATCGTCGGCTGGCATTCACCATATGTTTGCGTCTGCCTGGTACTCGGGGTTTTGCTGTTCCCAGCGTTCTTCTATCTCGAGATCAAAGTCTCGAAGAACCCACTGATCCCCTTTTCGGTCTTGACCAGCACCAACGCTTTCGTCCTCGGCTGCGTCGCTTGTGGGTGGGCAAACTTCGGCGTGTGGGTGTACTACCTCTGGCAGATTATCGAAGTGCTGCGCGGATCGTCACCTCTTCTTGGCTCGGCATACCTCAGCCCACTGGTCATCACCGGATTCATGGCAGCTTTCCTGACGGGCTTTCTGCTTGGGCGGTTGCGACCCGCTTGGCTAATGGTAATCGCCCTGTCGGCGTTCCTCACTGGGAATATACTCATTGCAACCGTTCCACCAAACCAGATCTACTGGGGTCAGATATTCGTCACCTGTCTCGTAGCACCATTTGGAATGGATATGAGCTTTCCGGGTGCGACGTTGTATCTCAGCAACTCCATCGAGAAGGAGCGGCAAGGTGTGGCAGCGAGCTTGGTCAATACGGTCGTCAACTACTCCATCTCGCTTGGGCTTGGCTTCGCGGGCACAGTAGAGGTCCACGTCAACAATGGCGGCGCGACATTTGCGGATACGCTGACAGGTTATCGAGGAGCGTTGTATATGGGGACAGGTCTCGCTGGCTTTGGACTGGCACTCAGTATTGTGTTTCTGCTGAAGACATACCGCGATGATCGAAAGACGCAGCATAAGCCGACCGATCCTGAGAGAGAGTCTCCTGATAGCAGCTGATTGAGCTATCCCTGTACAGTAGGAAGCAAGCGGCTGGATAGACATGGAAGTCGAGATCACAGCCAATTGCAAGCTTTCACCCCAATGGGAGCTACCCACGCTACCCCGCGAACTCCCCGCAATCTTCATGTGATTGATGAAACGTCATCACCGTTTGCTTATTAGAGCAGCTCCGAGCTCCTTCGTGTTCCTTACTAGAGCTCCTAGCTCCGTTCCAAGCAATCTTGCACACGACACACCATACCATCGACTCATCGATCACTTCAGCACCTTTTCACAAGACAAGATGACTACGCCATGGGAAGACCGTAGGGGTATGTTTCAGAGGGGAAAGGAAGTCCATGAGCCGGCCCCTCAGCGCAAGAGTTCAGGTGCTGGTGTAGTCGATGCTGTGCGAAGAGCGTCTGTCAGCAGCGTCAACAATCTTGAGAAGACCGTGAGCAACAGCAGTGCCGAGCCGAGCTCTCCGACAAGCTCAAGAAGGAGGGTAAGTGCCTACCCGTCACCATCATGTCCTGCAGGTGAAACTCACTGACATCGTCCGTCTCCAGTCATCCGGCACAGGTCTGTTCGCCAATCTGACGGACCACAAGCGCGGAAGCGAGGACTATGTGGACCGTCGCGGCAGTCACAGCGAGCAGCAACAGGGTGCTGGTTTCCTGAGCGGCTGGTACAATTCGACTTTCCGAGGCTACAAGCCGGGTACTCAGCCTGCTGCTGGTGGTGCTGCACAGAGCATGGGCGGCCAGGAACAGAAGAAGGGAGTCATGGAATGACTACATGATGGGAACACAGCCTGAGTGCGTCCCCATGGTAATGCCAAGGCACATGCGGTAAAGAGTCTCAAGAACCAAAGCCAGCAAGACACAAAGGAAAGCGTATGCGGAGTATGGACGGTTCGCTTGTGGAAATGTATCAGTAGTAACCTCATAGGTCTAGCAATAACCATGACAGGAGAAATAAGCACATATTGAGCTCTGTAGCATACATAGATTAAATCTCCGCTATTAGTTCACAAGAAAGTACTCCAGTCCATCAACGGGTATCACATACGAATCCAGCGATCAAAAGTATAGTGGCTGCAAAGCCCGCTCGTTCCTGGTACAGTCGGATGTTCTGCCTTTCGACCCAGCTTGATCTCGTCGCTGGCTTGTGCTATCCGGAACCGGCTTTAGGTATGCTGTGATGCTGAGCAGGGCCCTATGTCGGTGTCAAGAGCGTCTCGCGGTTCGTTGGTGAATGCTCGAAGCCGGCGGTTAGTGGCAATTGTCAAGGTCCGTGAGTCCGAAGCCAGGCTCTCAGACTACCGTCTCGTACCTTCAAGCAGTAAAAGCCGGTAATGGTGTGCTTTCCAAAACCGTCGAAGCTAACAAGTGACTCGCCAGTCCGGCTTCGGTCACTCATGATCTGCCTCCCATAGCATCACTGGACTTGCTCCGCTCACCATCCAGACCCTCATATATAAAGGTGCTTACTCTGCAGCAGGTATCTCCACCAGTAATCCCTCGTATCAGCGTTCCTCCACACACCAATCCCACCCTCTACCCCTTTCCCATTGACAGTCCAATGCCCACTCTCAACGTTATCCAGCCAGTTCTCCAAAATTCCGACCAGCTTCGGACCATGCCTCATCACAAACGGGTTGATGTCCGATTGATACAGATCTGTATAGCTTCGCCGTATGGGCCGGAAGTCACTGGTCCTAGCGTATCTGTTGCCACCTAGCTGAATAGGCAGGACGAGCCTACAGGCATCTTCAAATGCGTTCTGAGCATTCGGAAAAGCGTCGAGGTATAGGCCACAGGGTACCGAGTCCAGAGTAGAGAAGGGCCACCGGAACTTGGCTTCTTTTGCTGAGACTGTGCCAGGACATCGAAGGAACAGGAAGGGCATCTTCATGCCTTGGGTCTCTTTGGGGAACTCCTTGAGAATGGGTCTGAAAGGTTGATGTAGGAACTCTTCGATCTTCGGGAGCCGGATACCTGGGGCGATGAACCAGATCTCCGAGCTATGCGCGTGGAGTAATAGCTCGTAAGCAAAGCCTTTTGGTACACCGGCGACGTCCAGGGCGGTTTTGGAGACAAGGGGCTCGGGTTCGTCTGAATGCGTGATGTTTGCGCGCTTCTCAATTGTCTGGACGAGCTGTTTCCATTTGTCGAGGCAATCCTCCAGGTCGCCTATGGTGTAAGGCTGCATCATCCAGGGGCGAGTATTACAGACTACGCCGTCGTAGGTGTCTTGTATCGTGATGGCTTTCTCGGCTTCAGCCATGTCTACGTATGCGCTTAGGAGGACCTCCAGCTTCTGCCATGGCAGATCTTTGTTCTTCAGGTCGAAGATGTGGCTGTATGTTGGCATCAAGATCGCGCAGTTTGTATGTTGATCATACACCAAGCCTGCTGGATGTCCGACCAGTGCCTTTGGGGTAGTGTACAGTATCAAGAACCTGTACTTGTCCGCTTTGTCGTGGTCATGGTCCGCATCCTGCAGCACTTCCCCCAGCTGCAGCATTTCCTGTGGTCGCGCTAGCCCGGAGAGGTGGTAGAAGAAGCTATGGTTCGGTACATCAAAGATCTTGGATAGGTAGCGTACTACCTGCGGCCGGAGAGTCTTTTGCAGAGATTGGTGGCTGCCATAGTTGCTCCACCACGAGCGCTTCTTGAGGTCTCGTATACTCTTGCCGCTACAGACCCAGCCGTAGAGCATCAAGGTGTTATGCAGCGCCGCGCATCGGTCGACATCCAGGTCGTCGCCATCCCGGGCCGGAGTTTTGGGGGTCACGCGGTGCTTTGCTATGGGCGCAAAAAGCGCCTTTGACGCCATTCACAGATTACCAGTTCGGTTGCAATGCTATGTCACTGCTGTTCTGAGGCTGACCGGGACGAGTCCTTGAGACAGTAATAAAACGCTGAAAAGAAGATGTCGAAGGTCACACGGACCGGACGAGATTGAGAAAAGGCCCGAAGTTCGCATTTGCGCTTTTGACTTTTGACTTTGTAGCCGCCGGCAAGCCGAACACTTTGTTTCGATGTAGAATATGAGCGAGGAACCGCCTACCTGTCAATGCGTATCGAGGTATTTGATGCAGTACAAAGATGCGATGTAGGTATACGAGGTGAAGTTCAGAAATACCGCCGATGGGTTTTGCAAGGAGCAAGGGAGTCTGCCGGAGATGCGTCCGAGCACGGCCAATTGACTTTACACGATGAGATCACTCTTCGCATCCATACATATGTACAAAGATGGCAGCAAACCTGGACTTGAGACCACAATCACTTGGCATCGACTACGACAACAAGCCTGGACAGAATGGCAGACTCATACATCCGCTGGAACGATCCCAAGGTCGAGCCAGAGGTCAAGGATGAATCACAGTTGATCCAGAAGCTCACCGATACCATCAATAAAGTGCAGACGCACAACTTCTCCCACCACCGTCATGGCTTCAGAGGCACGCACGTCAAGACACAAGCTATCGTTAAAGGCTCAATCACTGTTCAGAAAGACCTCCCACCGCAGCTAGCCCAGGGTATCTTCAGTCAAGCAGGCAAGACTTATCCCTTGGCCATCCGGTATGCCAACGAGCCTAGCTTCCTCCAAGACGACCGAGCTCCAGGTCCCAGAGGCTGCGGTATGAAGGTCTTCAACGTCGACGGCCCTGGCCCTTTCCTGGACCAAGCGGGCGAGAAGACGAACACCCAAGACTTCACCTTCAACAACGCGCCCTTACTCGAGCTAACCGACCTCCCAACAACCGTCGAAATCTTCGAGATCCGCGAACGCAACTTTGACAACCCGGAGGGCCTCAAAGCAGAGCTCAACAAGCGCAAAGACAAAGACCTGCAATTTGCACCCGCTGGCTTGCCGAATCAGCATTTCATGAGTTACACGATGTACAGCCAATCTGCCTACCGGTACGGCGACTACGTGGCTAAGTACGCCATGTTTCCTACAGGCAAGTTCCAGAGAGACCTCGCCGAGAAAGCGAAGATCACGGAGAACAGTGATCCTGAGCAACACTCCCTCTGGCTGCACGAGTACTTCCGAGACCACGACGCTGAGTTTGACTTCCGTATCCAGCTGTGCAAGAACCTTGACGAGCAGAATGTCGAAGACTGCTCGAAGCCCTGGGACGAGGAGAAGTATCCCTTTGAGACTGTTGCGAAGCTCACTTTGCCGAAGGGACAAGATGCCTTTGACCCGAAGCGGAGGGCTTTTTGGGACGACCATATGAAGTTGAATGTGTGGTATGGGCTTGAAGCACATCAGCCGTTGGGGTCCGTCAACAGGTTGAGGAAGAAGTTGTATCAGGCGAGTGTGGCAAAAAGGGCGGAGATCAATGCGACGGATGTCAAGTTGGTCGGGAGTATTGATGACATACAGTGAGCGATTTTACTGACAACTGGGGTGTGATGGGCTGGAGGGTCTTATTTGCGCTTGGTACATACGTAGCTGCTCACATGCTGTCGTTGCTATTCGTAACGCGCGAGACTCTTTATCGATGGCTTTCCTCTTTAAAGGGGTTCGACGTGCTTCACGTGTTGGCTGTATGGCCTCCACTCCACCGTCGAGACCGGCGAGACCGGCGAGACCGGCGACGTCGCAAGGCATGTACACCTAACAAATGACCAAGCAATCTCGGGAGTGATTACGGCCACGACCAGACCTGCTATCGGCGTCGCCGGCCTGTCCAGACACCCGCCCTGCTCCATCTACTGGCTCCGTTGTTGTAGGTGGATGGCCTTCGCTCGAACAAAGAAATTCGACCTTGTTTTGCATTGTGATAGTTCCTCACATCTATTGACGCGAGATTGCCCATTTCGCTCTTTGTTCTCTTCTCCGCTGTCAAAGGCGACCGGCTCTTCCTACACATCCTCCTTGAATACAAGTTCAAGGATCGAGATCTTACTGGCAGGCCCATCCAGCTGACCACCAAACACATTCAATAACCCACTCAGATCAATCGACATAATGTCCACCCGCATATTCGCAACTCCCCGCTCCAGGAGAGCGCGCCCAGCCTCCATGGCCCCCACTCAAACTTACGACTTCGCCGCTCCGGGAAACCGCGCCACCGTCTCTGGAGCACCAATGGATTGGCAGACTATGCTCGCTAATGGCCCAGTAGATAAGATGGATGTTGATACCCCCTCTCCAGTCTGCGTTCGCCCATCGACCAGGGGTAGTGCTATGAGCTGGCGCCCACAGACGAGGGATAGCATCATGAGCTGGCGCCCGCAGACAAGGGATATTATGGACTGGAGGCCGACTACTCGTGATACCATGGACTGGCGTCCGACGACCCGGCAGGGCCCGCCTGCTTTCAATGTGTTGAGGACTGGTACTGGCTTTCTGAACTTCGGTGCTTCTCGCCGGGCGCCAGCAGCAGCGGCAGCGGCAGGTCCAGCGCCAAGCAATGATCTGGACGATCTCGCCCCGAGTTTGAATGGTTTTCCGACGGAAGAGAATGGCGGGACTGAGAAGGGTGTTCATGGAAGGTTTCGCAAGCTGATTAACCCGTTGTTTCGTAGACGCTGAGCTTCAGCCTCGTCGGTCTCTTGTCGATATTCGAGCGTAGTCTTTCGCGATGGAGTTTATGACCCAGGCACACATACCCTCTCTCTGTTGGCTTGCCAGCTTCCAGTATCCCAAAAGTGCACCCCAACCTCTGATCTCACTGCAGTCATGGTGGCTTATCTCACTAGCTCTGCGAGATCCACTTTCAATTGGTATATTTCTTGGCGCGAATCCCCTCAGCCGATCAGCTCCCCGCCTCCTCTCATCCCTACATGCTTATACCATACCCACCTATCCTCTTGCGGTAGCCAACGCCAGTACAACAGACTCACGCTCTCCCGATTGAACATCACCTCGTCTTTGGCATTGCACCCAGGCTCCGTAAGCCATACTATAGCGTGCTTCCCACTCCCATCTACAGCAGCCGTGACATTGGTGACATGGAACCTGAAGCTCGGGTGTGTCGTCATGAACTCTGAACAACTAGCAATATGCCGCTCCAGTGATGAGGCTTCGGGGAGGGGACACTCGTGGATAGACCTGTTGGTCATCTGGAAGTCTGGACTCATGTATCTGCGAAGCAAGGCTCGGCTAGGTGGATCGAGGATGGTGTTATGGGCGGTCATCAATGCTATGGATAGGGTCTCGAGGTAGTCGGCGGCTGGGTGAGGTTTGGGAGCCTTGGACGTCACTTCTGTCGCTTGAAGCTGGGCCATGCTGCCCATACTAGGCATTGTCAGTAGCAAACGACGACGACATCATGTCGCGCGGAGTGAATCAACGTCAGATCATGAAGGTCTATAGCCGCACTCGCTGAATTACGCATGCATTGATATGAATTACGCATGCATTGATAAACGGCCAAGGTGGTGTTGGTGAGTTTCGGAGCTCTGAGTCTCCGCTCCCTCCCCCGTCCAAGGTCACCAAGGCTGCCTCAGGCATTAAACATAAAGACACAGCCTTGCCGTGTTGACATTGCTTACACATAGGCTGTTTGCGTATGCACGATACCTCGTAGGCCAGTGGTCGAAGGTAAAAGTCCGGAGACATCAAGCGGATCTTGACAATGAGATGCATTGATGTGGTCGTCACTCATTTACTCCTACATACAAATCCGGCTACACTTTTTGCAGTACTTTGCGGTAGTGAATGTTTGCATGAGCTCCCGCCGACCCCTTACGACAACAGCTCCAAAGACGATGTCCAAGTTCTTGAATGCAGCAGGGTATTATGCCAAAGTCAAGACCCGCAGTGTCCCTACACCTCAAACACCCTATCGACGATACTCGGCTTCCGTCCGTTCAGACTTGCACGACGCTGCTCTTGGTTCTTAGCATCGTTCGCCGCAATGATATCCTCACCCGTTTCGGGGTGGTCCATCATAGACTCCTGGTGAGGGAAGAATTTGTTGAAACCCCAGTAGAAGAGGCCAGCCGCAACGAAGCTGTAGACGTAGCCGATGTTGAACCTTTACGAAGTCAGACTGTTAGCGTGTTTCTGATCAAGCGAGCTACAATGTGATAAGGGGAGCAGCTTACAGATGTTGACCGCCCGCAGAAACGCTGGTCTTCTCCATGCCCGCAACAACGATGCTGTTGACGAAGCCGGGAAGGGGCGGGATGCAGCCAATGAAGAACGCAACAACAGCACGCCAGTTGCTTGCATATCTGGGCGAATAGCGATACATTCCGTGGAAGTTGTACATGTCAGGTACTGACACGTTGCCGCGTCGGACGATGTAGTAGTCGGTCATGAGGATGGAGGTCATGGGACCCAGGAAGATAGTGTACCCGCCCAGGAATGCGAGGAACTTCGCGGCGGATGCAAGAATTTTCCACTGCGAGCATGGTCAGTGTATGTAATGTAGCTCTGCAGAAAGCAAGTTGGACTTACCGGAACAAAGCCCCAGCTACCAATGACAGCAGCAAGCAACTGTCCTCTCCGGATATTGATGTACTTGGGACAGAAGCTCATAAGATCGTTCGCTGCACTGATAGAGTTGGCCGAGATGTTGATCCCGAGCGTGACGATGATCAAGCCCATGGCACCGAATGCGGCAGAAGCGCGGCCAGCGTGGGAGCCGGACTCCATCCATAAGCTTATGATGTCGATGGGGTTCCAGTAGATCTTGCCGTATGCCGATTGGGAGGCTGCGGCAGTGAAGATGCCGAGTAAGCCCACGATGGCTGTGTGTCCACTGTGTTAGCAAGGTCACGGCGAGAG
>JAKLLW010000957.1:0-20832 GCA_022814695.1 Neocatenulostroma microsporum | reverse complement strand
AAAAGTATCAGCCGTCTCGATCTCAGGAGTAAACTCCGGCGTCGGCCAGCTCGAAGTCCGTCCAGGCATGGGGATATCCATCTTCATCTCTTCCTCCCTCCTCGAGCCAGAGAAGTGGGCTATAGCCAACGCGTCATCACTATCGTCCGGCGGAAGAGAGAAAGTACGGTCGGGAATCACCACAGCCTCTGGAGCGTGCGCGGAGTTGCGCCAGGGACTCCTCTCCCTCTTCACATTAGGCATCGGGTCCTCTACAATAAGCTCCGGCATCGTCGTCCCCGAGTCCCCAGCCGTCTGCAGCCGCGCCGGTCGCGCAGTACTTTCACTGACCGTCCTCCCCCTCACCTCCGGACTCGTCGGCGCCGTCCTCGCTACCCCCGCCGCAGGCGCCGCAGGAGCCATGTCAGAGACGAGCGAAATAGGCCTCATCAATCCTCCCTTCCCATCCGAAAACGTCGGGCTCACAGGACTCAAGCTCGCCCCCAAACTGTCCCTCAACCCATGACCATCCTTGAAAACCGCCCGACTACCCCGACTACCTCGGCTAGTAACAGGGCTCACCTCGCTCAGATTCGAGGACTCCCTTTCCTTCCCACTCCTCGGATCGCTACTCCGCTTCGACTCCCCATCCCCAGCCTCATTCCCATTCCCATTTCCGTACCCATACCCCGCCTGATCCAGATCAAAAAGTTGACTCCTCCTAGCAAAAGGCGGTAGGATGGCGCTCTCTTGCGAGTACACGCTGTTACTCGAGTGATGGGACACTCGCTGCAGGAAATCCTTGTTCTCCAACCTCTCAGCATTCAAGGAGCTGACGCGCTTCGCAGCATCCGGATCTTCACCCAACATCTCCCTAAATAACGGCGAATGAACGCTGCGCCTCGCACTTCCTGAGCCATCAGACGGATGAGGCGAGTGCTGAGGGTCGTGTTGGAGGAGCGGGACAGAGGTGGCGCTGTTAGCGCTCTGCAGCTGTCGCTCCCCACCATCCATATCCGCGCCAGCGTCATTATACGAGAAATTTCGTGTCGCCGGCCCCGCCGGCCGTAGTCTGGGAGCGCTAAAATCATGTACCACATTCCCCCTAATCCTCGGATCGAAGTTATCAGGTAACCTCTTTACCCCAATCGCTCCCTGGGCAGCTAGGCTGCGCTGTCTCGCGTAAGCCTGCGCTGCCGCGCTCCTCTCCGCCAAACTGACTTCAGGATCCTGACTGCTCTTCCGTCTCGATAGAAGAGCCATGGGGTTTAAAAGCCGAGTCTTGCGTTTATCTTTATCCCCAGCCTTAGCACTCGGGGTTGCGGCTACGCCGGAGCTGGAAGAGCTTTCAGGACGCGATTGCCGGCGCTGTCGTTCGTTACTTGCGGCGCCTAGAGCGGAGGTATGGTGGGTAGGCACGTTCACGCCTGCGATATGCGATGTAGCACCTGCGGTTTTCGGTCTAGTAGATACATGCTGCGGAAGCGGGAAAGAAGATTTGTTCGACTGATATGGCGTTCCGATGGTCGATTGCGCGAGTGGTGAGTGAGCGGAAGGAGAATGTCTCTTTGCTGTTGAAGAGACCGGGCTTGGGCCGTCGGAGAGGGTGTATTTCCTTGGCTCGGTCGACGCAGTCGACGCAGGAGTGCCAGTCGTGGGCTCCCTTGGCATCGTGGTAGTTGACGGTGGTGGTTCGCGTGATGAGATCGTTCTCCCATTCGTCCTACTCCTGACCAACGCACTCAAATCTTCAACACTAGCATTAGGACTCAATCTCGCCCCACTAATCTTCGGCGCTCTCAGCGAAGTCGTAGACCCATTCGCCGCGCTCTGCTGCATATACAACCCACTCATTTTCGGTGCTGATGAAGCAGATCCCGGTTCCGGAATATGCGGGCTTATCGGACTAGGCGAGTACAAACTGCTATTACTCGCGGGACTCTGCAAAGCAGGCATGGCCGGAGGGGAAGACATGAAAGGCAAGGGCATCGTCTGACTACTCTGCAACCTCTCCGTCGGCCGTGATTGCGCAGGAGGAATACTGCTCGTTGGCCGGGACTGCGAAGGAGGGCCATTACTGTAAGGCTTATCCCTGCTATCAATGAAGGCCCTACTCATCGGCGGTCCAGTGTTGATCTCGGGTAGCAATCCAGAAGTCTGTGAAGCCGTAGTCTTGGCCGGGAAAAGAGAGGCCTCCATCTTCGGCGTACTGCCTCCAAAAGTGGAGGGCCTTCCATCGCTCATTTTCGGCGGGGCGGGCAGCTCAGCAAGAGGAGATTGCGGTTGTGCGAAAGTCCAGCTCGGTTTACTGCTCAGAAACCGGCTATTGGCACTAAAGGCGCTTATGTTGTCGCTCTCATCTCGTGATCTCGATGTCCCTTGTCCTCCTGTACTCGGCCGTGTATCCCGTGATATCGCGCTCTCCGCCAGACTCTCTCTTGAAGTCACCCGCGGTATAGGCGGCAGAACCGGCGGCTGCAAGTTGCTGAACTGACTCTTACTCAAAAGTCCTCCGCTCAACCCATCGCTTGTCCTTGGTCTGGCCAGGCTATCCACGCTCGGTCGTCCCAATGAAGTCCCAGAGATGGAAGTATTTGATGAAGGTCGCAGTTCAAAGTCAAACGTCATCTGCAATGGGCTGACCAGCGGCGGAGGAGACACGAGCTTCCTTGGCTCTACAACAACAGGCGCGGGAGGAGCAGCGGTCGTGGCACCCGACGAACTGCGCTCGTGCCGATGGCGCACTTTGGCAAACATCCTCTCCACCTGCTGCCAGGTGTGACGACCTGTCGCAATATCCGCGAGGACGGTAGTAAGAGAGCCAGGATGTTCCCGTCTGGTAATCAGCCCAAATCCAATCAATATGCCGCAATAACCTTCGCTTCCCTCCTCCAACCACGATGGTGGGCCTTTGCCGAAACAACCAGCAAACCCTTCCTCTCTCTCTATCTCTGTCTCTCTACTCGACCAGTATCATTATTATGTATCGTCGTCGCATGTAACCTGTTCCTTCCTCCACCCGCTCGACAGGTCGAGTACAAGCACCGCAGCACCGCAGCACCGCAGCACCGCAGCTCCCAAGTTCCACTCGTTCGGAGCGTGTAGCCCACGCGAACTGCTCGTCTGCGGCTATCCTTTCCTTCCCGTTTCTCGTTTCGTCCGTATCCCTGCTCTTCCAATCAAGTCGCGCGATAGCCTTTCAATCTTTCAATCAATATCGACGCCGCACAACACCAAACAAACAGGAATAGACGGGATGGTGGGGATGTATATGGATATAGCAACACTATACAGATCAGGGACACAGTGAGGAGTAATCGTGTAGATCTACCTATACCAAAATAGAGGCGCTTGTCCGTGCCTCGAAAGGGTTGTTCGGCTGTGGCTTGTGCGGGACGGCAGGCCGGGAACGTGGTCTGCCTGATGAGGCAAGTGGGATGTTTTTGCTTGTGACTTTTGGGTTTGCAAGGGAGAGCTGTGAGCCACAGCTGCAGCGACAAGACGAGACCAGACGAGAGGGTATACCGACGATAATACAGTAGTAGACCTGGAAAATGAGGTAGGAGAGAGCAATTGGATGTGATCAAAAGAGATACCGTAGAACAACGAGAGCAACATACACAGCGTACTGCGATACTCGCCGACAAACAAAACATAGTGGGGTGACATTGGGTGACACAGAGCCAGACGATCAACGGCGAGCAGAGGCACGCAATAATAGAGACATAAAGATTCGCAGAAGGGACGTGGCATGCGCCAGCTAGAAGTAACAAGACAGTCAGAGTCAAGATGCCACCAACGATAGTTCACCTGCCCAACGGCCAGAACCTCACAGTAACACCAGTTTTCGGCGGCATCCAATTCAAAGCCAACGAGCTCACCACAAACCACCACAACGCTTTTCCACCGGGCTGGACAATTGTGCTCAATAGCGAGGATGACGAGGAAGATCACATGCCCAAGGCTTCTTCGTCTGCGCACACGAATGCCAGTTATGCGGACCCAGATGCTACACCCAGGGCAGAGGGGCCACCACAAGAGAAGCGACACCATATCCATCGCTTCAAGAAGCCGACTCTGAGGAATGACCATCTGTTCATCTCTTCGATCTCCAACCCTTCTTCGAACGAGTTCCGGCCCGCAAGCAGTCCCACAAGGCAGATAGCCATGATGCTCTGGGCAACACTCTGGTGGTACTTCCACCAACCTCGTCCCTCACCTTACCTCACCACTTCCGCTAGCGCCAAGACACCGGAGGAAGGCCGACCGAAGGGGGAATGGCGAGTCAACATCAACAAGGAAGGTATCTTCAAGGGCAAACACCTTCTCCCGAAACTCGAGCGCATGGGCCTCATAGCTTCAGAGGACTCAACAGTAGGCATCGACCCAGACGACGGGGTCGCCAAGTGTGGAGAGGGATGGTGCGCCATGTTCGTCTCGCAGAAGTCTTTCTGGCAGCTCGACGCAAGGATCTACCTCTTCTCCCTCTCCCCAACCCAGCTCAACTCCCCCTACCCTTCAGTAAGCCCAGCTATAAGCCGCCCAGCAAGTCCCAACCGCAACGGACGAGTCGACAACGAAGGAACTCTCCAAGCCGCCTCAGCCATCGCACCACACTCAAACCGCGCAAACACACCTCCAGGTCCCTTTACCTCTAGCTCACACCTCCCGACTTTCTACCCTCCGCCTCCAATCCAGTACGTTTCCACCAATGGGATTAGACATCCTGTGAGGCCGAAGCCGCCGAGGCAGGGGGAGACGTTTTATACGCGGTTTGTGCCTAGTTTGGGGCAGTACCTCTCTTTCCGCGTCGCTTCGCTGAGCAATAAGCCTGTGGCATATCGTGGGCCTTCCTCAACAACGGCTGCGCCAGATGCCACGATGAGTCCAGGGACGAGGGAGAGTTTGAGGAGTGGAGGCAGCAGTGTCAGTGATTCGGCTGTGCCTACTATTAGTGGGTTGAGTTTGGAGGGGAAGGACGGTGATGCAGTAAGTGATTTCGTAAAGCCCGTGCCGTCCTTGAGGCATGAACTGATCGTCGATAGGGTAAGCTTTTCTCCTCCGCCGCTTCTGGCAAATCTAGGTCGGTACGACTTTGGCTGTCTGTTTCGCCTGTTGCGCGCTGTGTCTCCGCAAATATGACGGCCGGTTGCGCCATCTCATGAGGCTGTGAGGACGCTCGGGCGCGGTCACTCTCCAGTTCCTCGAGTTCCTCGTCCTGCCAGTGGTGAGAGGATGACCATGCGCCGTGTGAGAGCGGTATTGTTCTCAGATTCTGGAGTACGCTGTGCTCCGAATTCAACCTGGCAGTCGGATTGACCAATTCTGACCTGGCCGTCGGGTTACCAGGCTGGCATCAACTCAAACCTAAAGAGCTAGCGAAGCGACAGCGGCAAACTCGAGATAAACTCGACTGCCAGGTCAAGGACCTTCCTCGTTGCGCCCAGCCTTTCCCATATTGACACGATAGTAGCTTACTTGACCACACGCTGACTCTTTTGTCCCGAACAGAACCCCTCAACATGACAGACACCGAACTCCTCCACAAGTGGATGAACGACCCCCGTGTGGCCTACAGCTGGGGCGAAGATGGGTCTATCGAACACCAAAAGCAGTTCCTGACGCATTGCCTGACGTCCAAACACTCGTTCCCAGTCATCGGCTGCTTCGACGGCAAGCCCTTCGGCTTCTTCGAGATCTACTGGGTTAAGGAGGATCGGCTGGCCGCTCTTGTGGGGAATGGAGTGGGTGACTGGGATAGGGGTTTGCATGTTCTGGTAGGAGAGCAGGAGTTCAGAGGCCCGCATCGGATACGAGTGTGGTTGAGTGCGTTGGTGCATTACTGCTGGCTTGCTGATATGAGGACGAGTACTGTGGTGATGGAGCCGCGGGTTGATAATGAGAAGTTCGTCCTCCTCCGTCGACTCCCCGGGTATGCTCGAACGGGCTCGGGCAAGAAGGCTAATGTTTGTTGGCAGGCTACGGAGGTATTGCGAGGACGTCGGGTTTTACAAGGAGAGGGAGGTTAGCTTTGCGCATAAGCAGAGTAATTTGCTGAAGATTTTGAGGGAGGCTTGGGAGGCGCCGGCGTTGTGATGGGAGGAGTGGTTGGGGTATTTGGAGACGATGATGATCGATGATGATGGATGATGAGATGGATGATTATATCCGAGATCTAGTTACGGCGTATCCGGTTAGGAACTGGTGTCATTGATGAGTCGAACAACAGCTTGAGCGCAGCCAGCCTTGGGAGGCCGATGAGGCTTTGGTAAAAAAGCCTTCACTGACGGAACGATAGCTCTGACATTTACTACCGTATCCCAGCCATCCTGTTCCTCAACGCCCGCCTCGGTATCATATCCTCCCTGTTCATCTCCGCCTTCATTTCACTGACGGCCGTGCTTTGGTTCATACTCATCAAGGAGGGCGAATGGTACGGGAAGAAGAGAAGCAGGAGTCTCCCGACCACTACAGAGATCGGTACAGGTTTCGCAGTCCCAGACGAGACCCTCGCGATGACGACAGAGGCAGATATAACCATCGCTACAACGAGAGGGATCTGTACCAGCCTCCTATACGCAGACGAGACCCTCGCGACGACGATAGAGGCAGATATGACTATCGCTACAACGAGAGGGATCCGTACCAGCCTCCTACACGTAGACGAGACTATCGCAGTAACGACAGACGCAGAAAAAAGACCCGCTTTAACGACGACGGACGTGGACATAAGCACGTCCGCACTACCAAAGGCCCGAAGCCGAACCCAACGGGCAATTAAAAGGTACGCCTTCTTATGTTCCTATACTACTCTAGTTTTGACTGTTACTAGGCTTCACACAAGAAGACTACGTTCGGATTGCCCAGTATCACTTGAACGAGGCGGGCGTTCAACTACCTACCCTCGGACTTCACCAAATTACTCCGGCTATAAATCAGCACCACCAACCCTTAGCAGATCAAGAGCCGGATAACACCAAGCTGCATGCTACGACTCTACTGCTGAGTATAGTGCATGGATTAGTCTTCTGCATTGGGATCATTAAGTTGAGATGTGGAATCTATACGAACATAATCGATATATTACAAGAGTGGAAGAATACTACAGTGGAAGTGTAAGGGGTCATACGGCTAGAGCGGTGGGCTCGCAGAAGGCTTGAGCTTTGCTCTCTGGTGGCGAGTGATTGCCTGCCCTTCAGGAGCCTTGACTGGAATTCACGGTATCTACACTAACCAGCGCGAGGTCCCTTTTCAGACGACTCTTCGCATCAGGCCAGTCCAGACAAGTCACTCTGATATTGTAGGGTCATCGCTGGGGTCGCTCACTAGCTCAAACTCTCGGGGACTACACCATCAATCCAGCACCAATCCCAACACCAACGCAAGCCATTCCGGTTACCCATCCGATACTCCAGTCAATGCCGGGCAGTGCCCTGCACGGAGCCACTCCGGATGAGGCAGAGGCCAGTGTAGTAGTTGGCGCCGCAGCTCGGCCGCTCGTGGTTTGTGACGTTGAGGCGATTGAGGCGGAGAAGGATGCAGTAGGGCTCACTGCTGGCGCAACAGACCATGTTTCGGAATCCGCCGCAGAATAACTCGCTTGGGAGCCCAGTGCCCTGGCGGTTCCGGAAGGTCCAGAAGGCACGGCGACGATGTTTGGAGATGCAGTGCTGTTGGCAGCGGCTTGTGCAATGGAAAGTTGGGCGTTGTCGAGATCGAAGACCACATACATGCTCCGGAGAATCGAATCACCTAAAGTCTGGAAGCCTTGACCTGTTCCCTCGGATGGCACGATCATGAAAGCGCAGGCATCGCCACTATCGTTCCCGTACGGATATGGCCGAGCAGTAGTCGCGTTGAATATGGGTACTACAAATTCCCGGATTGGCACAGTGATGTTGATTTTTGCACCGAACTCAAGGGTAAGGAGCGTTTCATCTTCCCGGTGGCTGCAGGAGCATAGGCCTTGCCTATCAACAAATGGAAACACTGGTTGGATGAGCCGCGAGAAATAATCTGTTGGCACACTCCACGCCGAGCTACCAGTGTCGAGAAGGACGGGTAGCGCTGTGTCATTTTGACCATACGCGGCGACGGAGTCATGACCGCCACTGAACAAGCGTACGTTCGTACCGTTGACGGTCCCCGACAGAGCAGTCACCGTGGTGACGAATACGTCGATGTCGGCTGTAAGTGCATCTGGAAGGATGTCGAGAGTAGCCAGCTCACCAGTGTACTTCGAGGTATCGATGCCGCCGAAGAGAATGTTTCCAGAGGGTCTATTTAGGAGTTGGTATCAGAAAGCGGTCAAGGGTAAAGCATTGGGAAAGATGGCTGGAAATCTTCGCACGATCGTCGGAAGATGACCAACAGATGAGGGCCAAGCGCTCCGCCAGCTATGTTTCGGGAAGAACCTCTAGGACCTCAAAGCAAGCGACAGATGCCGTTTCGCAAGGAGAAATCGTACTCACTGTGTGAATGTTAGCTCGCCCCACAGGATGCACATTATCTCAGGACGACGCACCTTAACTAAATCGTTGAGGAAGATGGAGTACAGCCTGCTACTTATCACACCGGCGTCCACCAGTACCTCCGGCATGTTGGGATAGAAGTGTTCTGTAGCTTCGTTCTCGCTATACCCGAGGCCCAGCAAGCCTACGGCGTAACCGGTCGTACTATCTTGCTTTTCAGCAACGCCGAATTGCATGCGGTTTATCGTAACACCGCCAATGCCGATAGCGTCCTCCGCAAAGGGTCCGTATGCTGTGCTGCCGTCGCCGAATGAGGTGTTGAAGGCGGGGCTGGGGTCTACCACACTGTACGTTGTCGAAGTTGCTGGGTCGAACGTGCCAGCGCGACAAGCGTACGGTCCGGTGCCTTGGCAGCCGGTGAGGGCGTTGAAGTAGCAGTCGGATGACCCTGTGTCCAGGATGACGACTTGAGCTTGCGGTGGCGTGCCAACGGTCATGTTGACATAGTAAGCACCGCCGGTGGAGAAGGTGAGAATGTCGAAGACATTTGTTGAGACTGTTCCTTGCCGTCTCACGAGATCATGGGAAAGGCCTGGATGCCACAGGTTCCCGTCTTGCTTCCACATTGCGAGCTCCGGTAAGGCATGGGTTGCGCCAGCCGCTAGCAACGTGCTCGCTATCGACGGCCTCATCTTTCTGAGCTCTGGAGACTGAATGAGTATCAACGGCGACTTATCACCAAAAAACGAGACTGAAAAGTTGCTGGCTACTGTGCAAGGACAGCAGTAGAGAGATGAGAGTGCTAGTCCCTAGTCGTCTCAGCCTTACTGAGGTTGCATTGTGGCACCGCCGGTTTTGACAGCCCAAATAAGGTACGAGGTGCCTTCCATCCCGCGCTGCTATGTTTAGACTCACGGTCACGCCATGTCATGTCACCTACCATTAACGGAGCTATGTGTTGACCGTACTTGTGCGGCAAAGCTGTATACAGCTGGGAGGTATCGATGATCTAGATGAGGCGCATAGCTACTTTATGCAGGGACCACGCTACAGCTTTTCTCCAGTGACCAGTAGGATCCGCTGGTTCAAGTACAAACTTTGGGGGCCATTCGGCCGTTGGTCCAGACGCGATGCAACATCAGTAAGGCTGAGCTGTGAGGTATGGGCGCATCACCCACAGTCCTCTCCAGATCACTGCTTGCTCTTGCTTCGCCAAAAACGCTCCTAGCAACTTCTTTGCCAACTATGCAACGACCAGCTCCTGACGATAACGCTAAAGCGCCTTTGACATCCACTGCGGACAAGGGTTCACCAAAGAGAGGGAATGGCCGAATGATACCTTGGTGGGTTGAAGCAGGCAGTCTTTCACTCAGCTTGGCCTGTATGCTGGCCATCATCGCTCTACTTGTCCATTACGAAGGCAAGGCGATTCCGGACTGGCACGGTGTGACGCTCGGAGCCATTATATCCGTTCTCTCGACCGTTGCCAACGTCGCACTTACAGCTCCCGTGGCCGAAGGGATAGGTCAGCTCAAGTGGTTGTGGTTCTGGGACGAGCATAGACCGAGACCTATGACGGACTGGCAGACCTACGATCAAGCATCTCGCGGTGTGCTTGGAAGCATTCATCTGCTTTGTAGCCGGCGCCCATGGTGAGCGCAGAACCCTTTAGCACTGATCCCACACAGACAGCTAACTTGATAGGCGCATATCTTCTCTTGGTGCTGTCGTCACCATACTTGCACTTGCCATAGGTCCTTTTCTACAGCAAATACCAGCCTATCCCTCGGACATAAAGGACACTATTCATCGTGCTTCCGTTGCAACAGCCACATACTATGATGGCACGGATATGTACGAGGCTGGTGGGCTGTCTTCTGGAGGAACGTGTATGTACTTTGATGATACGTTGCCGAATCATGTTGCGAGAAATTGCTGAAGCGGAGCAGATTCTGTGATTGCCGGCATGAAAGGTGCAGCATACAGTGGGCTGTTCAACTACGGCAACTCCGTGGACAGCATCACGACGAGCTGCGTAACCGGCAATTGCACCTGGCCTAGCTACACCTCGCTAGGCGTCTGCAGTGCCTGCACTGATGTGGGAAATCTTTTGTCAGGCCCTGGGAATATTGATGAGAACTTGTGGGCATCCTGGTCGTTGCCTAACAACGGCAGTATCAGCTCAGACCTGGAGATGAGCATCGCATCATCCTCCTCCAGCATTGATTATGCAGGGCTCAGCGACTACGCCATTGTTGATGTGACGTCGCTTTACTACGCAAGCCCACCGAACGGCGCGGACCCTACCCGACCTTCAGCCTTCGAATGCGTGTTGTATTTCTGTGTGCGGACCTACAACACGACTATGGAAGGGGGCGTTCTACGGGAACAGGTCTTGTCAACATGGCCGAATATCACATCCAGCAACGAAAGCCTTGCGACTGGCTTCACTCCGGCGGATGGGTCTTCGGATATTCCTGCCGACATGTACAACCTGGGACTGGTGACTGCCAATGTGACCATCGAGGCACCCCAGGATTCGACAGTTTACCACATACAGTTCACTGCGCTCAAGCTACTGTGTATATGGGCTGCTGGTATCTTTCAACAGAGTATTGGGAGTACACCAGGTACCGATATCACAGATGAGGCAGGCGTTTTGTACAATTCTCAGAAGACGAAGCTCACTCCGGAGTCGCACGTGACAGTCGGTCTACAACCGACATTCGAGCGCATGGCCGCTAGCATGACCGCCTACATGCGTAACGCAGCTGGTGAATCGGTGGCCGGAACGACGCAAGTGTATCGAACATACGTACACTCCCGCTGGCTATGGGCTGTTTTGCCGCTGGTTTTGATGATAATGGCATTGGTGTTTATGGTAACTGTAGCCTGCATCAACACTGCCAGAGATGTGCCCGTCTTCAAGACCAGAATATTGCCAGCAATGGTCTACACTGCGGGCCAGGAGGTCAGAGAAGCTATAGCGGATCATGGGCCAAGGCTGGAAGACCTAGAGGACGCTGCTAAAGGCTACGCGTTAGCGTTCGACCGCGACGTCAACTTGTGGAAGTTGGAGGGGCGGAGCGAAGCCAAATGGGAAAAAAGCCGTAGAAGCAGTCGTGAAACGCGAACATGAGCAAGATGGGTTCAAGGGCTGTTGTGAGCATGTGCTGTAACTGTACTTACGGGTCTTCTAACAATCACTCTGCATCTGACTACGCCTTTCCTGCCGCATTCAATTCTTCGTTGACTTATCAGCTGGGCGATAGACCACGCAGGTGAATGTTTGCTTACGAAGTCGTTCTCGGGTAGCCGTCAAACGAGCATCTGTTGTAGACTGGTTGCCATGGTAGAAAGATTCTGGGCTCTCAAGCAGATCTGAACTGGCAAGCTCTCGCAGCTTCCCTACGTGTTCGGCGCAAGAGAAGCGGATGCTCGGGTGTTCCAAGTGTTTACATCTGAGACCACTCCCTAGCTCGGGCATTTAGATTAGGCTTAGGAGGGTCGAGCCGTCCACTTGCTGATCGCACTTTACGTCACTCCAGGAATATGATGCTGCGTACGGATTGTATAGTGCAAATTCGTACACCAAATCACTAAGCTCCGGTGGCAGCGTAAGGAGACGGCATGTGGCCTGCACAACAACGCTATTTGGCTGAAGACGCTGTACCGGCTGTACTTCCTGATACCTGAGGCCGTGGAGGCATATTTGCAGTGATTTCGTTATGCCCTGGAGTCGTAGATGCGGACTCCGGAGTTTGCGGTCGGTAATGCATGCGAGACCATATGTACGTAAGTGGTGTGTGTATAAAGAGAGAGTCGTACTTCTTCACGTCCAGCAGACACATCAACTTTATACAACAGTCCGGTTTGCGGATCGTGGCACATATGCAGCGTTTCCTGCCTAATCATAGTTGCGCCAAGGACCGACCGTGTTCCAGGGCCCTACGATCCACCCTTCCAGTCCCACGCAGTCGGAGATACGCCACGCCCAATCCTCCGTTGCCTCCATCGCCGTACCAACCTCCCGGATTCCCATGACCCAGAACACGGTGCAGCAGCCAACCCTGCCTTCGACCGACAATCCAGCGAGCGTCTAGAACCCTTAAACCGCCTTATCGCTCCTCTCTTTCTGAGGCCATTCAGGCATGGTGACCTCCAACCCTACCTCGTCTCCGCCTCTGCCTCTGCCTTTCCAGGGACACTCGAACCGCCTGAGCATTGTCCGAAGATTCGGAAACCCCTCAAGGGAGGAGTAAAATGTGTCATCCCAGAACAAAGCTTCAATAATGTGTGCTCGGAGATCCAAGTGGACATCGGCCACCGAGTCGATCAGCTCCTGACTAGCAAGCTTCTGTACCTCGTCGACATCCTTTAGGTCCCGGAAGACGACGGTTTTGTGCTCAAAGGTCACTCTGCCGAAGTCCTTTGTAAGGTCAGGACATCGTAGGAGCTCGAGCAGTATTCTCGCATCAACGCCCGGCCAATCTATCTGGCCGCCGCGGGGGTAGTGGGGGTACGGCTCTGGTAGCAAGAGTGCCTAGTCGTAGATCAACCATCTGAGCTCGAGAGGTAGCATAAAGGCCCGGGGAAGCACTGGTAAGCGGATTGGCCATATGTGGAGATGCCATGCTCGGCGGTTGGAAGATGGCTCTGGAGAGTGTTATTGATAGAGGGATTCGAATATGTGCAAAGGAAGATTAGTTTGCAGCCGCAAAGCGCCTGAGCAAATTCAGGTAACTGAGAAGCGCATCCTTACCAACCAAGGCACGAAAGCAGTATGCGTATGGTTTGGAAAAGGGTCGTTACTTGCCACGTCAAGCAGGCACATCGCCTTGTGTCGATAGTCCAAGTTACGAATCGTAGTGCATGCACAGTGTTTCCTGCGTTACCACGGTTGCGTTGAGAGCCGACCGTGTTCGGGGAGCCCACGATCTACCATTGCCTTATCACTCCTCCGCTTTCGAAAGCACTCTGCTGATCTCTAAGTGGAGCCAGATGCAAAGTAGCTACGTGACATGTCACGTCATGGTCGAGGCGAGAAGAGTGCGGTGCAGTGATGACAATGATGGATGCATCCGATGCTTCTTGCTGCGCTAGAGATCTGGTAATGGCGGACTCGAGTGTAGATTGGCGAGGTTCTCGGGCATGCTACTACACTACAGTCGTTCACACAGGTCCTACGGCTAAGGACGAGGTCGGCACTCTTTGGTGCAGGAGGTATCATATGTAGAGGTCATACAGAACACGAGAGGGCAAGGAGGAGAAGGAAGGAACGAAGAGCCATGGGCGTCGGCGATTCGGTCGGCTTGCCGAACCGAGATCAGATCCTCCCGCTGTGATGACCCCACTGTAGCTTTTTAAGCATCTGAATGTGATCGCAATGACTCCCAAGATGTCGCATATCATAGCGTTTGTCAGCCATACCATTGCGTTGGGCAAGCAGCGCTCGCGCTTTTCGCTGCCTCCTTGAAGTTGTTGGACGTCTGGTGTGGAAGAGATAATCCGCACGCGACGCCAGCCCACTCCCACTCCCACTCCGTAGTCGGCGAAGCCTAGACAAGTCAAGAGTCAGCATTGAAGAGCGAACAGCACTCTGAGAGTAGCAATGGCGACGACAAATGGCGACATGTCCTTTGACAGTATACCAGACGCCATTGAAGCTTTCGGTGTGCCCACATAAACCCAGCATCAGCGTGAAGATGGACACTTCCTGACAGATTGTAGGACGCGGCGAATTCCTAGTAGTCCTCGACTCACCCCACCGCGAGAACGAAGGCGATCTCATCATCGCCGCCTCAGACTTCACCCCTGCCAAATCTGCCTTCCTCATCCGCCACACCTCCGGCTATCTCTGCGCTCCCTTGACACCCTCCACAGCCGCGAAACTCGAGCTCCCGCAGATGGTGGGACATAACCTCGATCCCAATCGCACTGCTTACACGATAACCATCGACGCTAGCGAGGGCGTGACGACGGGCATCTCAGCGCAGGATAGAAGTCATACATGTCGCCTATTAGCAGATCCCAAAGCGGAGAAAGAGTGGTTTCGCAGACCAGGACATGTTGTACCCCTGCAGGCTAGAGAAGGGGGTGTGAGGGCTCGGGCAGGGCATACAGAGGCCGCGGTGGATTTCTGTCGGTTAGCTGGCAAGGAACCCGTTGGTGTTATTGCTGAGCTAGTGGAAGACGGGGAGGAAATGGTAGGCACAGCGAAGATGGGGGCAGGGTTTGGAATGATGAGAAGGGATGGGTGTATAGAGTTTGCGAGAAAGTACGGGTTGAAGGTGGTGACGATAGAAGATCTGATTAGGCATTTGGAGGGTGGAGGGAAGGGGAAGGGATAGCGTAGGTATCCTCATGGAGGCGATACATCTCTAGGCTGATTTTGCAGTGCCCCAGTGCAAAGACCATTTATCCACATGAGGCTTGTCAGCTAATTGTCCTGCTCGGACCAGGCTCTCGCTTGCTACATCCACTTTATTACCCTTGTATGCTAATCTGGCATAGCTCACGAGGCGAGCCCTGCCGCACCGTCAAGGGGTGACGGCACAATTTATTCGAGGTCAGACAGCTCTACTGCGCTGAGCGACGACCACGTTTGTCCAATGGTGAGCCGTATGTGCAGAGGACTCACGATCACGACCCCTCTCACCAATCTGCTTCTTCTAATGCATAAGCCTTTCATTACTCAACCTTCCACAGCCTAACAATGAGACCGCCGAACCAGCAAGATGCTGCAGAGGTCCGAGGACGTTATGCGCCACTCCAGAAGGTGGAGAATATGGACGTGAAATGATGACAGCCGTCGAACAAACTTAGCTCCCTTGCGGGAATTGGGCAGTGAGCATGCCTCTCGGTAATCTACTAGAAGTTTCGAGGGAGAGATACATCTAGTCTAGCTACTGAAATTGCGCTCCGTCGCCACCGGCGTGCCGGGAGGTAGTATCGCGGGAGAGATACTTTTGCAAGGGAAGGGATCGGTAGGTAAGGTAGAGGCAAGCGTAGGTCACAATCGAGGCTGCTGGAGAAAGCATGGCATACGCAATTCAACACCGTCTTCGATTTGAGACAGGTGGCTAGCTTTATTTCGCGAAGGATGGACCATGCGAAGATGAGACATTTGAGGAGGAAATTGAGGACACGCCACCACGTCGTCCTTCCTTTGCGAACACCCGCCGGAGGCGGCGGTGTTGAAGTAGAGGAGACCGTGATGATGTTCGGCAGTCAGACCGGTCTTGGTGACAAGCCAAGGCGCAGGCGACCACATCTACGACGTCGAATCCACGCCGAGCAGCCGGGAAGTCTTGGAGATGTCCGGTGACAAGGCTCGCCGGGAGCTCTTCAAGATGCGCCAACAGCAACAGAGTGCGCACCACGCGAGGTCCGGCGCTTCGTCGTGCCCGATCCCTCACCATCTCCGAGGACTGGCCCACCAATCATCAACCCATCCCCAGAGATGTACGCCATAACGCTACGCTAGAACGCAAGCCACGCGTTGAAACCGATGGCATTTTCCAGAAATCTCATGACTCGACAATGGATGCTGGAGCCAGCTTGGTCCTCAGAATCAAGCAATCGGCAACACATGCACCACCCAGTAAGCATTCGCGTCGTTGTCCACATGTTCGGCCGCCGTATTCGCTTCGATCCTTCCGTCTTTCTCCCACGACAATCAACGAATCTCTGTCGATGTATTCCTTGTGCGCGTCCCTCACATCATCGGCGGCGAAGCGCTGGATACGGCCACCGCGACGAATGCTCACGCGGGTCGGCGTGGATACGACGAAGTCATTGTTGCGGTTGCGCGGAGCGGAGTCGAAGAGACGACGGCGAGTCGGAGGAGTCGCACGGAGAGGTGATGGCGGGCAGGCGATTTCGCAACAGCGGAGAGCGGGTTGGTCAGGGCGGTTGTCTATAAAGCAGTTCATCAGTGACCCGTGCTCTAGAGATGCTGCGAGGTCGGGTTTTCTCCTTGAGAAAGAGCAGCATTGCAAGAAGTGTAAAGGCCCGCCGACATTGTTGGCATGGTTCTGATCTCTGTGACTTCCCGACGAAACTCGATATGAGAGTCGAATCTGTGAGACACAGGAGCGATGGGAACCTCTGAGATGAAAAGCAATTTGGTAGTATACATCTATCACTAGTTGGTATTCTCTCGCTTGTGACAGGCTTTTTGCATATCCTGTCGTCCACCTTCGTATACTCTACAATGGCCACTGTGCCTGTAAATCCAAACGGTGATTCTCCGTAAGACTGTGGGTATCTACAGTGTGTCAGCTGAGCAACTTCCCGTCGGGATGGTGAAATAGATCTCACCATTCGCAAAATCATCAAACAAGCGATGGCACATCCTCCGTTCCTTGCGCTTCCCGTCGTCCGGAACTTCTCCTCGTACTCCGGCTATGCCTCTCATCCCTCACACTCTGCGACCTCCCAAGCTCCGTCTCGTCGCCCTCCAACACCACAGACGCCGCTCGGCTGCCTGGTTGACTCCTGTAAGCTCTGGCCTTTGGCCCGAGGCGCTTCATGTAGTCCTCCTCCCGGTCAGGTGAGTTCTGGCGGGAGTTCGTTCGTGAAGTTGGCCTAGAGTTCGAAGGAGTGGTACGGCGTGAGATAGCTTCCTCTCGCTCTGGCTTCTTCTCGTCACGTTCCTCAGCCAAGCCCCTAGCGAATGGTGACTTGTTCCGTATGTCCTCGCCCTTAATGTAGAAAACGAACACTGGTATCGCAACCACGACTGCAATGACAGAAAGGATCACGCTGGGGATGGCGAGCGTCCATTTCGTACCCGGCATGATGTTGCGGTAGAATGGTGCGGCAAAGAGAGCAGCGATACCAGCCAAGAAGTCTCTGCAGAAGCCATTTCCACCTGTAGCGGACGCAGAAAAGGATCCATAGGCCGCGACCATATAGTCGATGGTAGCCATATAGATGGCGAAGTTGGCGATGCCGATGAGGACGACGAAGAGGAGTGGAGCGATCCATGAGTGGGCACCCATTGAGTCAGGACCCAGTGAGGTGAATGCGAAGCCAAAGAGGCCTATTGCTTCAAGTGGAACAAGCCAAAGCAGAAGCCACAGTCTCCGCTCTGGGCCGCCATCCAGTCGTGACTCCTCTCGTACGACAGGATCATCGGGCGAGGTACGAGGCTTCTCCATGGATTTGCGTTGGAGTTTGTAGTCCCATGCGTACAGTGCGTAGGCAATTAAGTAGCCGATTAACAGGGAGATGAAAGCGAGGCCGGTGGTGACATATGAGAAGCCCCATTTCCCGAGAACCAGGCCGAAGGATTCCAGGCCGATGAAGATCAACATGTCGCTGAACCCGGAGAGCAGGGAGAGGAAACCGACGATGGGCTCTGTGAGGAGGAACTTGTAGGGTCGCCACATGAGTTCGCAACACTCCTTCCAGTCCAATCGATTCCTCAATGAGGTACCCTTGAATTCCTCCGTGCTGTAAACTTCACCAAATCCTTGTTTCCTCATCCGTTTGGCTAGCTTGGTGAGGATGATAGACGATCTTGTCTCCGGAACGACGATAAAGTGGATGATCTGAGCGACGGTGCCGAAGATGAGCGAGATCCAGAATACCCATCGCCACTCAAGGTACTGTGTAATGAAGCCTCCAAAGATCCAAAGATGGGAGCAACGACCGAGCCAGCAACGGAAGAGAATACAACGAAGGCAACGGCGTATTGTTGATCCTCTGGCTCCCACATGTCTGCTACCATACCCAAAGTCACTGAGCCACCAGCAGAGGACAGGCCACCGAGAAAGCGAAAGGCAAAGACCATCCAGTAGTTCGTGGCGAGAGCGCAAGGAATCTGCCACAAGTTCACCAACCCCAAGCTTCCCTGCAGCACCTTCTTTCGCCCTATCTCCTCTGACCAAGGCGCCCAGAGCTCACAGCCGAACGCATACATGACCAGGAAGATCATCTGGCCGAGGCGGGCTGTGAAGTGACCAATACCGAAGTCCTCCACCATCCCAGGCACCGCATTAGCGTAGATGGCAGCATTAAAGTTCATGCTGATCTGCACAATGAAGATGCTGGTGAGAATGGCCCATTTCTTCTGGTCGCTGAAGCCGAAGCCGAGGTGATTGTATGCGGCTATATCTGTGAGTTCGCGGGCTCCAGGGTGAAGGCCCCCATTTGCGGCGAAACGAAGGTCACTGAGTTCAATGCCCTCGAACTCTTCGTCTTGTCCCGCTACGGGGGCAATAGGGTTGTTGAAGAGGGTGCCTCCATTGCTGTTGGTGAATTCGGACCAGCCTATCCGCTTCTTGCGCTTGCGTCCGACCTCTTCCTGGCTGACGCGAGGAAGCGCCTTGCCCGAGGAGTCGACATCATCTAGCTGGTGAGCTTCGGGCAGCTCGGACGAAGAGCGCTTGGGCTCCTTGTCCGGATCGTCCATGACTAGACTCTTCGCGGTATGGTGAGTATGCTTGAGTCGTTGGTATGCCTTGAACGTATCGTTGGGAGAGTAAGAGTAGTTGATATCTTTCGTTTTTGCAGTTGGGATGAAAGATGTGGGTGAAAAGATGGGGCAGCGAAGGATTTGCATCTTACTTATAGTTGTGTGCTCGTGAAGATTGGTCTTGCGCGCGTGATCTCCTATCATCCATGGTACAGTGTGGTGGATTCAGTACCAGAGCCTTGGTAGTGGTAGAAGCCAATTGCGGTGGAAGCTTGGCGTGGCGTTGGTGAGGCTCCCACGATCATCCAGATTGACAGCAAGCACGAACGGCCGTCATCTGCAATCTTCTGAGTCTATGTTAACACTTCGCAAAGGCATCCAGACGCATGGAATAGAGCACAGCAGGCCAGATGGACGTTGTTTGTACGGTCTGGTGTGGTGCAAGGTTTCCCAGCCAGCAGAGTCTCCACGAACTGGTAAAACCGCGCTATACCCTACAACGTAATGTGTTGACATCACAACAAGAGCGCCCGCTATCACTGAGCTGTTGGTGGAGTTCACGCCAGCTAGAAGTATCTGTAAGCTCTTCACATTCGCCACACCATCCGCGTACCTCGCCTAACAGGCCTGGATCGAGCTCTTGACATTTTCCCGGATCTCACCTAGAATGATGGCCCGCTGGATCCACTGACCAAAGCGCTGTCTAAGTGAAAGCCCGGGTCGCGCTCGTTGAAGCTGCCAGGTCGGCCATCCGACCAGGTTCCGATGCCGCACTGCCGGAGAACACCTCTGCAAAACCCACCAGGACACCAGCGGGAGACTGTCCGGCAGGTGCCGACCTCGAGAGCGAGCCTTGAGTGCGTACTGCCGTCATATAGACCAGTACACGGCACGCTCTATCGTTTGGAGAGTCGGTTCCAGTGACCTAAGTTCGCCGGCATTCTTTTCCAAGATCCGTAGCCGTCTCGGTCTCGGCCAGCACACAAGCAGCAGCAGATGAAGCCATTGCATTGTCACTCTACAGCAAAGCAAATTACACCCTCTAATCTTCGGATATGTCGGTGGTCCAGTAACCCGCATCAGGGATCCACCAAGCTCGCGGCCCTTCTCTACAAGATGCGTCCTGAGCGCTGTTGAAACGTGATCCGCATGATGTTGCAACGAGTGAATGCGACGATTTCGAGGACGCCGAACGGCCTGTTGTATTCGTACAACAGCGGAGAAGGTAACCAGAGCAATGAAGGCAGGACTATCACAGTTGAAGAAGGTACGAAACTTCTCGCTTTCCTCACCCGTCCTCCGTCCCGTCGCTATCTCTTCTCAGCAGTCACACGTCAAGGTGCTTGGTCTAGAGTCACTGCTTGCTCGGTCCATAGAGTCACTGGTGCTTTAGTGGAGACGCCATGAATGATACGCCGAAATGCCCTCACTCCTACTTAGTCTCGAATACCCGCTCTTACAGGAACGTCTCCGGTAGCACGACGCCCGCCTGAAAAGCGACGTTTGTCGATTTTGCGTAAGGAGGCCGCACCGTTCGCTGCTCAGCAGTACCGTGCCTGTTCAGCTGGATCCTTCTAAGGTCAATCCGGGATAGCTTATACGAGCTCGTCTCCTCCGGCGTAGCACTATAGCTGTGTGTCGCCAGGTAGTCGATGGAGCTAATATGACGTGAACATCTCTGGAATAACCAGTTTGTCCGTCAAGCATAGCCCGTCCTCAGTCACCGAGCGACAGTCGGATGCGCTCATGCACCCTCGTGCAAGTAAGGGCGAGTATGTCTTCGTGGGACGCCTGTGTCGCCTCAAGAGCAGCCTTCTTGAACATCTTCTCGAGCTCAAGTGCGACTCCCTTAGTGGAGACTACGACTCGACAGCTGCGTTTCCGGGTGACATCCAAGGCCATGATCACCATCGGCTTGATCCAATCCAAATCTTCGGAATCTTGCTTACTCCTGATATG
>JAKLLW010000956.1:0-20866 GCA_022814695.1 Neocatenulostroma microsporum | reverse complement strand
AGCGTCCTCGCCTCCTCCTCGGTGGGTTTCGGGTACATCTCTCGTTCGATTACGCTTGCTGAACGCTCGCCGGTGGCTTCGACATCCACAATGCTGGCACGCTTCGCAAAGCCTGGGTCCTCTGTGGCCGCGCCATCTTCGACCGCGAAGGCATTCTTGCCATGTGGGTGTGCGACTTCAGCGGGTACCCGAGAGGCGATGATGTCCGCGATGAGCTCTCCGCCAGCGACTCCAGCTGTTGCTTCGTTAGCGACTGCAGCACGTGGTCGCAAAGGTTTTCTTACACATGATGGGCGATGAGTGGTAACAGGAATGCAAGTAACACTGAGCACTCAATCCGGCGTGCGGGACGCAGGTACTTAACAGCAGATGGGAGCTCAAGCAGGACACCCTTCCTTTCACGTCTTCTTGTGCAATGTAACGTCGCCTGCTCTAGGGCCCGTCCTACTGGTGATCGTCCGCCACTTCGGGCGACGGGAGGTGGTGGTCGTTTGGCGTCCCCTCACCATAGATAAGAATGCCATTAGAAGCATGGGTGGTACCCAATGAGATGGAGGGGAGCATAAACATCCGAAAGAGCATTCGGACTATCACCCGGAATGGAAGACTTCGAGAACACCACTGCAGATAGCCTCATGCGACTAAGTGGCGTAGGCGTGGGTAACGTGGGCGATTGTCCAATGAGATAGGGTCTACCAGGAAAGGCAGCTGGTCCAGTGCTTTTGGACCATGTGAAGCGCCGCACTGCTGCAGCACGAGATACGCCACGAGCTGTCGCAGATTGCTTCGCATGCTTGTCTTGCTTATCTCTAGCCCAGAGTCTGATGGCTGGTCCCTCTTCGCAGTGGGCCGGAAAGAATGCTTTCAGCTGTGGTAGTGACGAGTGAGAGATCAGGTCTGCTGGCGGGGACCGCACGTCTCGCAAGCAGGTCCGCCTCGCGAGTCGCAACGCAGCGCGTCGAGGCGCGCAGCACCTCTTCCGATTGCGACAACAGGGATCGCAATGTCGTCTTCATGAGCGGCACGAACGAATGCGGGAACGAATGCGCGATGATTGGGCATGCCAGTAGCGTCTCCGGCGATCTCCCTCGGCTTAAGAAGTGGCGATTGCATTTCTGCGCGGCCTAAAGCGTCGTGCTGCAACCGCGCAATCTTCAGGTGAAGTTCCGCCATCACCGCCGTCGAGGTTCGGGGGTGCGCCGATGTGGGTGTCTTTGCCAAGTCGCCTGCTCAGCAACGAGCTGCTGGGCACTAGCCTGCTAGCCGGCGGTGGTTCTTCGAGGCGAGCAACGATATCCAGATACGCCTGGCTCCATTTCCAAAGATGTCGAGAGACATCGCGTCATGAATCGGAACATCACATGATCGTGAAGAAGAAGAAAAGTATTTGTAGAAAGATGGAGAGAAGTCAGCCTAGAGAGACGACCGTTCTGACTAATGGTATGTCATCCCGTATGGTCAGTGCGAATGGCAGCTCTAGGCAGCCTCCTTAGCGCCAACTGCAGCAGACATACGAGTAACATACAAGTTCGTCAAATCCATAGCAACTACAAGTACAGGGTATCATGCTCGTAACGTTTCGAACGCCAACAACCACAACTCCGATTCTCTCGCATCAGGCAAGAGTGCCTTCACAATTCCTCTTCCTTGATCTGATGTCCGCCGCCAGTAGAGACGAGGCTGATCCTGGACCAGTGTATACCGTCATCGTTGAGAGCGGCGGTGTATGCTTCCTGCCGACGTGCCATACGAGCCTCGTCAGAGGACATCGGCTCGCTCTCAACCTTGAGAATGCGTGTACCCTCGTTGACAGAAGCACAAGATTGCTGGGCCTTTGGCTGGTTAAGCATGACGTCGTGGGAGCTGTTGTCAGTAGGCCCATTGCCATTTGGTAACATCCGCGCAAGCTGAACAGTAATCTTGCGGTCCGCAAGTCTCTTTTCGTGCAGCTCACAAATTGCTCGTTTAGCTTCAGCAGGTGAGGCCAAGTTGAGGAATGCGTACCCGACCGATTTGTTGGTTCGCGGGTTAATTGGGATATCAACACTCGCGCTGTCGTACTGGTCAGCTGAAGTGTACTGTTAAGAATCGTGCCAACATACAGACTTACACCTCAAAGCCCTTGAAAAAGGCCATCACGTCTTCCTTCGTGTTGGTGTAGGCCAGATTGCCGACATACATGCGGGCAATCTTCGGCGGCGATGGCGGCGGTGGCAGCGGTCTCAGATATGGCTGTGGGTTATACAGCGGCTGAGGTGGAAGCGAGTGCGGCTTCTCTGCAGGTGCCGGTGACAGCCTGCCGTACTGGGACTCTTCAGAGGTGCTCTTGCGCCGCTTCGCAGACTGTTCGTCCTCACTCCTCTGGGGCTTGAAGGCCGCTCCGAGTTTTGCTTGGAACGAGGCTTGCTTCACAGCCCAATCTGACTCGATGGGCATGGCCGCCGTAATCGCGTCTTCTGGAGCCTCGTCCGCGAGAGACTTCCGCTTCCGCCCTCGCCCGCCGCGTGATCCTCGCCTGGGGGAGTAATGATCTGGCGGCTCTTGCGGAGGCCAGAAGTCTCCGCGCAAGTCTGAAGTTGATGTACGATCAGCTTCGATGCTAGCAGCTGCCCGTGATTCGCCCTCGTCCGAGGATGATCGCCGGGGACGTCGAGCCGCATCGTCAATGATGACGCCACGTTTCTTTAGCATGTACTGATCGTGGCTGAAGGTGGGCGCTGCGACGTAGACATGGCCGAAGAGGAAGCTCATGGAGTTTGCTGCTGTCCAGTGTTTCTCGTCAACAGTGCACGGATGTATGTCCTTAGGCTTTAAAGCATCAATGAGGTCGCATAGCTCGGAGTAGGAGGCGTGGCGTGAATACGGGAAGGTCTGGAACGTTGGTCAGTACTTTGAAGTCACGGAACAAGGCCGCTACTCACAATCTGCTTCGGGAGGCCATCCGGACGGGTGAGCGTAGCGGTCGGAGGCTTCGAGAACGGGCTCTTGGAAGCAGACTTGGTCTTCGACTTAGCCACCAGCTTCGCAAGAGCAGGCACCAGGCTGTCGAGTGGTAGCTCGTCGACGTTCTCAAAGCCATCGGCTTCCGCTGACCGCATGCAGTCATCCATGATCCCAGAGCCGGCAAGCGACACTGCAGAGACGTGGTCGTTGATGAAACCAGTCAACAGCTCCATGACGCTAGCTAGGAGCTGCGGCTGGCCTTGCAACTTGGAGGCACAGAGTGCGATCAGCTGGCCCACCTCGCCGGCGTTCCAGGTCTCGAGCTCATGACCCTGGTCGAGGTCGCCTTGACCACCGCCAACGCCGAGCTCGGCCATCTCCATGCCATCGTGGCGAGTGATGATCGGCGTGATTCGGACAAACTCTTTGGACCAGATCTGACAGCCTGTGCCTTTCTCGCAGCTGTGTAGACGGCTCTGTTTGGAGGTCAGGCAGCCCTTCTGGTGATGGTTTCCACATTGAAAGCCCATGAGCTTGGCAGCTTCCGGCGCCTTCGGGTCAAGGCCGTTGGCCAGCGCCATGTACAAGCCATAGCGGTAGTCGTCGACGTGAACTAGGATCTTGAGGTCAGTGCGCACAAGATCACCCAGCATGGCAGAGCCAGCATCGGCGGCTGACGATGCGGAGCTGTATTCATGCTGTGAGTGTAGGGGACTTACCCTGCGTCATCGTCAGTCATGAGCAACGAAGATATGCTGATCTCGATATTACTTACTTGCTCGTCCAGAAAGGCAGAAAGCGTCTGCCACACGTCTTCGTACCCGAAGGTCCACGAATCGAAGTAGAACAGTGTGCCCTTTGGGTATCTCGAAACAGAGAGTTGCAGTTCCGAGAGACCGGCAGCCTTCGTAGGGAACTGCTTGTACGGGTCGTCCTTGTGGGCGAACGTCGTGTCGAGATAGATGCAGTCAAGCCGCTTGAGCGGCGCCCGCAGAAGGCCACTCGAAGGTACGTATTGTACCAGCAGCGGGTGACGGCATAGCGCGTTTACCCACCATGGCTCGGATCGCACATCGCCAGTGTAGATGACCGCTTTGCCATTACCTTCAATGAGGAAGCAGACACTGCCGACACAGTGGTTGGCATCGAAGAGCGTGACACGGATGCTATGTCCAGGTGACAGCTCGATAGTAGTCGGTGTCTCGAGCGGAATAGGCTTCAGCAACTTCTTCAAATGGCGGTACGTCTGCTTGCGTGTCTCGAGAATCCCCTTGGCGAAGTTCATGCGATGGGGGTACTACGAGGGTCAGCGTGTCCATTCAAGTCACGGTTTGTAAAGAGATGGCAACCTTCTCAAGCCGCAAGAGTATCTCGCGTGTAGCAGGAGAGCAGTAGATGAAGGCGCTGTTACATATCTCTAGGCCTTGCAAGTGGTCAGAGTGGACGTGGGACAGGAAGTACGCGAGTGGCGGCCGTGATTGTTCGCTTGATTGCCGGAAGTAGTCGATGCGGATATCAGGGAACTCCTTGACTATGCCGTCGAATGTCGACATCTTGGCGACCTGTATTGTTGATCATATCGTGGTTTGGGTTTGGGTGTCTGGCAAGAAGGAGGTCAAGAAGGTCGAGCTTCTGCCTGAAAGTTGAGGAAGGTGCAAATGTGGGGCTCGCTTTAGCGAAAGCCTCGCGTGTTCACGTGGAGAGCAAGCGCAGCCTTGCTACTCACTTGAAGCTGTCGTTCATCACAGCCTGATCTAAGGTAGTTGGCGACTCCTAATTCAGATAACGTAGCCGATTGTTAGAGATGCAAGTATGGCGTGTGTTGGCGAATTGCAAGCTACATACCCTCACAACAAAGGCGCTTCGCCAAACGCTAAACGCTGAATAACAAGTCGAATGACACCTTCGTCACTTGTACGAGGTCTTCACAGGCCCACTGTCCGGCAGCTCACGAATCTCAGGGCCCGTCGGTGCTTCCACCAGTGGAGGCTCGAATCGCTGCGGCGGCGGAGAAGGCGAAGCATGATGCGCCCACACTTGGCCCTGGCTGTACGACTGCTCTTGCGGCACTGGCTTGTATTCGCCTGGGCTGTACACGGGCGCTGCGTGTCCATACGATCCTTCATTGCCGACACCCCGCGATCCTTGCTCCCGCCGAAGCTTCCTCAATTGAGAAAACAGGATGCCGCATGCGACTAACGAAGCGATGAGTAGGATGCCAAGAGGTACTGCGATCCCTGCTGCTACTGCCGTGGTATTGGAGCTGGCTGTCTGCGTGGCCGTCACTGTCGCCGTCGCCGTGCTTTCAGCCGTCATATTTGCGCTGGTCGTCGCATCGGAGCCGTTCAGTGGCAGAGTTGCTCCGTTGCTGCGGTCGATGATAATCTGGAAAGGCGCGAGATCGAATGGATCAGTGCCACCACTCCCTGGTGAAGACACTTGGCACTGACTGGTCGACTGGTTGTATGGGAGTGCGCAGCAGAATGCACCATTGTTCGCGACATCATCGTAGGCCTCGAAAATGGTTAGGGAGCCGTCGGTTACCATGTCCTTACATACACTAGGGCAAGCGCTGGAGCTGAAGGTCTGGTCTGAGCATGCGCCTCTTGATATGCGGTTGGCGAGACCCTGTGTTTGGAGGCACAGGCTTGAAGAAGGTCAGCTCCCGCTCAATCCCAGGACATCGATTTGCTTACCCATTGGTCATGCACGCCTCCGTTTCCCTGCAACACGCAGAGTCGGTGGCCGCTGCATTGCAAGCAGTGTAGTTCGCAGCTTCGGTATGATCAGGCCAGTAGCAAGTCTGACTCTGCGCGGCTGTCGCAAGGGCCAATAGGACGAGGCCTAGGGAGGTGGTCTTGGTGTTGTGCATGATGCGTGTCGCGTGTCGAGAGGGAGCCGTGTGCGCTCAGTGAGGAGGGCGTGAGAAGCGTCGCGAGGGGCAGGCTGCAGCCATCGTTTTGAACCTGCAGACCGGTGAACATACTGTATCTATTAATATGGCGACTACTGGTTTGATTGGACCTACATCATTTTGGCCCCCAAGAACTACTGCGAGATTGCGCCTTCCTGGGGCGGTGCAGGCATATTGATTCAGGTACAGCATTGTGCCCTCTTCTCCCCTGCTTTGCATGCTTCACGATCACCACGCTTCACCAACACACGGGGGACCTCATGGTGGACGCCTGCGCGACCATGTCCGCGGCGATGCGATGTAGAAGAGGAGTCGAAGGCCAGGGAGGAGCCGTTCAAGGCTGACATAAGCGGATATCTAGCGCTTAATGCGGAACACGCCGGCGCAAACTCACCAGGGTCCAGGTCGCGCTTCGTTTCGTACCTTATCAAGCCCCGTCGTTCTTCATCAACAACCACCGCATCAGGAAGAGTGAACGAGAACAGATCACATCGGCAAGCATCAGTCAGATCTCGAATGCACGATGCTATCGATGCTGCGGCCAAGGTCACGGCTACCCGTTACGAGCAAATCTGTACGCATCGGCACAAGAACGTCCATGACGCGGTGCGATCAGGCCAAGCCTGAAGTCGCAATCAGAAGATGGACTGGAGTATCAGATATCGATACCATGGCGGACTGGCTAACCTCTTTGTCTTTGTCCGTCGGTATACCATGCGAAGCCGAATGCGTCGAGCAAGAATGTAGGTCCCTCGAGAGACTCTTTGTCCGCACCATTGTTCTCCACAAGAGGTAAGGCTCATGACATGTCTCCTATTCCCTCTTCTCCAAGCAATACAACCACTAGCCCATGCTATTGCCAGTACAGCCCGTCCCTCTCTATCCCCAATTCATACCTCCAGCACCAGCAGAAACAATGCAGGACTCAAGATGGGCGCCGAAAGCCGGCGAATCAGCCGGCGGGGATTCCTCAAGCACCAAGAAGGTTGGTAAAGGCAAAGCTCCTGTCCTCGGAAACCTCTTCAGCGGCGACAGCAGCAGCACCATAGCGCTGACGACTACTCGGGGTCCGCAATCGTTCAATGTCGTTGGTGGTAAGCTCGGTAGTCGCAAGGGCAAGCAGAATGCTGGGCAGCAGTCTGCTCCTGACAGGAACGCTTCGGCGTCGTCCGGGACGTCTGGGCTCGGCGGATCTATGTGGGCGACGAAATCGGATGATACGGCTGCTGCGCCAGCTACGCTCGCGCCTACACCACCAAAGAATGCTTCAACGTCTACCTCTGCTCTGGCTACAGCGCCTGCAGGGCCGGCTGTCCAGGCACCAAAAGCGAATTCAGGGCTCGCGGGATCCAGATGGCCACCAATTCCCACTTCCGAGCAGTCGGCCGTCGAGGCTCCGAAAGCAAAGACCGGACTCTCCGACTCCAGATGGGCAACACCCACTCCTGCCACCGCCCGCCCAGTTTCCCAAGCTTTCTTCGCACCTGTCACAGGCAACGCAAACTCCCCACCGTAGCCGTCCACTCTCCCAGAAGATCCCGAGACAGAGACCTTGAGCAATATGCTGCCGCCGCCTTCTCAAAAACCACCGGTTAAGTCTCTTTTCCATCCAGTGGAACCGGCGCCTAAGGAGGAGCCGAAGACAGGTCCATCACCCAGTGTAGCTGATCCTACGGTGCCTGCGGGTATGTCTGCTGCCGACAAGGAAGCCGTGGCTGCGAAGCTGCAGGCGACTATCTCGCAGTTGAAGAAGGAACGGGATCAGGCTGTGGCGGAGGCGGAGAAGTGGAAGGGCCTTGCGGGGAGGTTGTTGAAGAAAGTTGGGGACGCTATGCCGGTTTGTCAGGAGGCGGAGGCTGCTTTGAAAGCTTAGAGGAGTGACCTCTGGTCAAGCGAGTGTAGTTGATTGTTATTGGACGGTAGCTACAAAACTATATGTGTAAGGTCGTGATTGGGGTGTGTTCTTCATCCTGCGTCTCCACGAGGTCGATGTCTTGCTTGTCCATGATCGTCGGGCGGACGACTTCGTTGCTTTCGAACTAGAACGTGCTCTCACTCATGCTATTTTGCTGCATATTTATATAATTGTCGCGAATAGTCGCTTGTGAAGCCAAAACACCTCTCGGATTGCAAGCATCTTTATCAGGAACCTCCGGCAATCGCAGACGTAGAATCCCCAGCTACCTCCATGGCTTTGTCGATGCCAAAGGCCCATCCGACAACCCTGAAGCTCTTTACCCAAACCCTAACCCTGGGTCAGAAGGAGGCCTTCGCGGCATTCGCGGCGATCTTCCCCACGATTCACGAATCATCAGGCCGAGGTCAGATGGAAGCAAGAGCCACAACACGGCAGATCTTCACATGCTGAAGGCGTTCATTTTCCGGCCGTAAGTAAGCGCATTGAATATACTGATTTCCTTACTTACGGTCTTGTCCTTTTTCCTCACCATCTCGCTCCCTCTCTGTGCCACTCCAGTACATCCATAGTCGTCCCCACAATGGCTTCCGTCGCACGCACCCTCCGCCCACTCGCAAGAGCAGCAGCGTCCTCATCCTCCCGCGGTACACCTTCAGCTCAGTCCCTACACGCAAGGCAAGCCTTCCAGAGATGTACTCAGACATCAAAAAGATGTCTCTCCTCAACCCAGAACCGCCGCTACGACGCCGACAATGTCACGACCGAAGGCGACCCATTCGACCTCACCACCATGCAACCAACTCCCATCTTCCACTTTACCGAGACGGAGCAAGCAATGGCCGAAGCCGTCTCAAAGTTCGCCAACGACGAGATTCTACCCAAAGCTCGGGAAATGGATGAGAACGAGAAGATGGATCCTTCCATCGTCGAGCAGTTGTTCGAGCAAGGATTGATGGGCATCGAGATACCCGAGAAGTACGGCGGAGCAGGCATGAACTTCACCGCCGCAATCGTCGGCATAGAAGAGCTTGCCCGCGTAGACCCGGCCGTGAGCGTCATGGTCGATGTCCACAACACCCTCTGCAACACCGCGATCCTCAAGTACGGCTCGGAAGAGAGCAGGAAGAAGTGGCTACCCAAACTCGCGACAAACACTGTCGGCTCCTTCTGCTTGTCCGAACCAGCCTCCGGCTCCGACGCTTTCGCTCTGAAGACGAGGGCAGAGAAGTCAAGTAATGGGTACAAGATCAACGGCAGCAAGATGTGGATCACGAACTCCATGGAAGCGGGTTTCTTTATTGTTTTCGCTAACCTTAATCCTGAGGCGGGATATAAGGGCATTACGGCTTTCATCGTCGACAAAGATACCAAGGGCTTCAGTATCGCGAAGAAAGAGAAGAAGCTCGGTATCAGGGCCTCATCTACCTGCGTCATCAACTTCGACGATGTTGAGATCCCTGCCGGAAACCTCTTGGGTAAGGAGGGCGAAGGCTACAAGTACGCTATCGGCCTCCTGAACGAAGGACGTATCGGCATCGCCGCGCAAATGACCGGTCTCGCTCTCGGCTCCTTTGAGAATGCAGCGAGATACGTCTGGAACGACCGCAAGCAATTCGGTACCCTTGTCGGTGAGTTCCAGGGTATGCAGCATCAGCTCGCACAAGCCTACACTGAGATTACGGCTGCCCGGGCTCTCGTGTACAATGCTGCGAGGAAGAAGGAGGCAGGACTAGACTTTGTTAAGGATGCAGCGATGGCGAAGTTGTACTCGAGTCAGGTTGCTGGAAGAGTGAGTGGCAGCGCCATTGAATGGATGGGCGGCATGGGGTTCGTGAGGGAGGGGCTTGCGGAGAAGTACTGGAGGGATAGCAAGATTGGAGCTATCTATGAGGGGACGTCAAACATACAGCTCACCACGATCGGGAAGTTACTACAGAGGGAATACACTTCGTAGAGCCCTTCGATTGGAGAGGAGATGCAGGGGTGGCATTGTGACGATGCTGGGGTGTATCTAGCATTCATGCATTGGAGTTGGGAGCTTGAGATTACCTTGTAGAGCTGCATGTGCATGAACACACAACAGGTCCACATAGTTTCGTGGTCTTCTACTTCCTTTACGTGTTGGATGTTGCCGTTTGACTCGTCTCGTCCACATCACCATACTGTAGTGATGGAAAACCGCCTGGTGATGTCATTTCGAACAGCAACGCGTCTTCCGAAGCTTCACGCGAACACGAATTTCGCCTTTCTTCACACTTCCTACACCCAACTCAACGCACCCAGACACGACAATGATACTCCCCATGCACCGAACAGTCTTCAGACGGCCCATTGGCAGACTCCTGCTGAGCCGCAGGACAACAGCGCTTTTCCACGCCTCCCCCATACCTCTCAAGGACGCCCGTCTAAAAGAAGTCGACAACCTCATCTCAGACCAATTCGCCGACTTGCGACCCAAATACGAGACTCCTAAGCACCCCATCATCCTGGCGCACGGTCTTCTCGGCTTCGAGGAACTGCATATCGCGGGCCAGAACCTTCCGGGCCTCCATTACTGGCGAGGGATCACCGAGGCGCTGGCGGGGAGAGGCGTCGAGGTGATCACTGCGACTGTACCGCCTAGTGGGAGTATTGAGAAGAGGGCTGCGAAGTTGGCGGAGAGCATTGAGAGGAAGGCTGGGGGGAGGGCTGTTAACATTATTGCGTATGTATGATCGCTTCGTGGGGAGTGGTGGCAAGTGCTAACTTTTGGGATAGACATAGCATGGTGCGCACCGAATGATAATCGATAGTCAGATGGTTCATGACATAAGCTAACGTGTGCGTAGGGGTACGCAAGACTTGTCACTGCGACAGATTGAGATACTGACCAGACACAGAGGTCTCGACTCCCGCTACATGATCTCACAGCTCAAGCCTCCCAACGTCAAAGTCCTTTCCCTGACTACCATAGCTTCGCCGCATCGCGGCTCAGCCTTCGCCGACTACCTCTTCACCTGGATCGGCATGGCTAACATCCCCAAACTCTACAAAGCGCTCGAGTTCTTCGGCTTCGAGACCGGAGCCTTCGAGCAACTAACCATCAGATACATGAACGACTCATTCAACCCGCGCACTCCAGATATCGAAGGGATCCAGTACTTCTCATACGGAGCTACCCTGCGACCCACATTGACGAGCGTCTTTCGGAAGAGCCATCAGATTGTTGAGAGGGAAGAGGGACCGAATGATGGGCTGGTGAGTGTGGCGAGCAGTCAGTGGGGTACTTACAAAGGCACGCTCGACAATGTCAGTCATCTGGACCTTATCAATTGGACGAATAGGTTGAGGTGGTATTTCTGGGAGCTTACTGGACATCGGAGGAAGTGTGTTTGCTGGATCTGGTGAACGCCGTTGATGGTGGCTGACTGTGTGCCAGCTTCAACGCGATCGCTTTCTACCTTGACATCGCCGGTATATACGACGAGACACAGATCTGCTAGGCAAGGCGCTGACTTTGCGCTAGATATGCTTGCCAAGGAAGGCTTATGAGATCGACATCTTGCTATAGCCTGGGTCCTTTTCCACGGAATGTGGTTAGATGTAGATTTAGGATCTTGTCAAAATCCACGAGATACAGATCCCGTCCGATGGCGCCCATCAAAAGCGCTGAAGGCGGGCACGAGGACACGCTTTTGATCGCTCATCCCGTTCTCCCCTCCTAACCATGGAGGAACACAGCACCCCGCACGACGCATCCCACTCCAAGACCGGTGACGAAGAACAGGCCTCTCATGAGCACTCTTCTGCGGGCCATGATACAGAGCTACAGCTCGCTTTCCACGCGTACCAAGACGCCGACCTCCATGCCCGGGAAGAAAACCTTCGTGAGAAAGAAGGCTACCTCTGCCGGAGATGCAAGAACAACCCAGACGTCGACCGCTGCGTCTGCTCAAAAGAATCAAGACCAGCTCCTCCATCTGGGGCAGAAAGCAGCCCAGCATTCTCCCCCGGTGGGACCTTAGCTACTAGGCACCTGAACGAACCAGCAGACGTTGTGTCAGTCACCGAAGGCTGTAGGACACTCTCCCAGGCCTGCGGTCTCCCAGACGGACACTGGCACAGCGTCAATCCCGCCACACGCGATCCCTTCCCTCCCGGTTCCAGTCTCAGTCCTCGAACAAGTCGATCAATACACAACGCGCACGACGCACACAACGAGCCTGTGGGCAGCTCCGCAGAGGACGAAAAATCGGAGTTACGTCGGCAAGTTGCTCGCTTGAGAGAGTTGCTCCAGCATGCGACCTACAATACGGAGCATGGGAACGATAGCCGGTGGGCGCAGACCCAAATGGAAATGAGAGAGCGAGTCGTCATCCGCCGCGAAGGTGAACTTAGACGGTGGGAGGAACGATTGAATAGCGAGTACGACTGGTGTCTGGAGCACTCGAACAAGAGAAGCTCTATCTGTCGTCCGTGCTGGGAGCGAAGGGATCAGCTAGAGGGCTGCGTCTGTCGAATAGGCACGGGTAATGATGCGCTACCGGCTGGTAGTGCGCAAACGGGCGGTGGCAATGATGACGGTAGCACAGGCCGCACGAATGACGGCGGTGAGCGGGTCCTGTCCACAGCGTCAGTCGCCATTGCATCACCAGACAACAGCGAGCTAGACTTCTACGAGGAGCATGCCCGCCAAAACAACCAGCGCGACACTACACGCCGACACATTACTGCCGCTCCCAACCAGTCTCTAGCCGGCGAGGTAGACAGCCCTCTTCACTATGGCACCAACATCATCGGCCACACGCCGAACGAGCAGCGGGAAACCACGCTGTCCGTCCGCGAGGATCGCGTCCGCGCACTAGAAGAAGGCATGGCGAGGACGTATGACCGAGCGCAGGAGTACGAGCAGAAAAGCCACTTTCTCTGTCGTCCGTGTTGGCGACAGAGAGATCACCTGGATGGTTGTATCTGTAACCGGACGGATACTATTGAGTGGTTGCGAAGTCGTGGTGGGCGGGCTGAGCGCGGTGGGTCCGGTCCTGTTGATGAAGTGGTGGCGGGTGAGCGCCGTGGTGGTGACGGCACGGACGGAGGCGAGATGCCGCTCGAGATGGGTTGGATCGAAATTCAATTGGGCGAGGATCTCGCCGAGGAAATGTCGGGTCTGGATTCCGTTGGCGACGACGGCCAGTGTGATGCTAGACGCCAACACGTTACCGACCCATTCAATCTGAATAACACCGGCACAAGGCACGATGCCAGGACCTTCTCGACAGCCTCAATTCTAGTCCCATCTCCAGCCTCAGACATCAGCGACCTCATCTTCGCCATATCAGACTCAAATGATAGCTATGCTACCGACGGCGGTAGGCGCGGTACCAGGCGCCCATTGCCACCGTTCTCGCCTACCAACCGCAGAGACAGCGCAGAAGACCGCGTTCATGGCCGAAGCTGTTCCTCTTGCTTCCGTCGCAGGTGGCTGAACGACCCTGATGATTCGGACGAAGAGTACAGTAGTCGAGCCCCTGTTCCGCGAGCCAGTGGCGATAGCCCAGCAGCGCGATCATTCGCTGCACGTCTCGAAGAGTGGCGTCTTAACGAGCTCAGTGATGACTTTCGTGCACAGGTGGCTCGCCTTGAGCGTCGTAGGGATGGCGCCGCCCAGGAGACCGGTAGTGTTGAGTATGAAGGGGATGGTGAACGGAGTCCGGAGGGTCATCACGATGCGCGATGCGGCCATTGAGCAGATTGGGAGTCCTGCTACCGTAGCGCTCGAAAGCTCCGATGGCGGTGCTGTGAGGTCTGCGGGTGCCCCGGTGATTGCAGAGGAAGAAGGTGAGGACCGAGGTAGGATCCGGAGTACTTCCGATGAGATGGAAGATCCTGGTATATGTAGCTGCGGGTGTGGCAGCTTTGAATGATGCCATGGAGGATCACATGATGAAAAGGGCGACTTCGCGGCGGTCGTGAGTGTCGCTTGATAGTCAGCTAGCTTAACGCACATGTAATCCGAACGTGGCGGCGGTATGCAATTTGATACTTCCCATGCATAATGCCGTCCAACCTGTGTCAGAGAAAACGCAATGCACTCCGTCTGAAACGTAAAGCCCTCTATTGCACTGGTATCTCATACACATCCATCGCCTCACCTCCATATCACCCACCTCCACCTTCCCACCTCACCACTCCACCCTCCTCAAGCCCCTCATGCCAACGGCTGCTCCACCCGATCCGGCACCTGCGGCTCCACCGTCATGACCGCTCTCACCAAATCATCCACAACCTGCGGCCCAGTCTTCTCGCCTATCTGCTTGATCTCGTCTAATTGCTTCTGCGTGTCCTTGTCGGCTTGCTCTTCCGCGGCTTTGTTGCCTGAGGTGTGCTACCCAAACTGTCAGCATGAAGGATACACGGATGGGGCATTGGATTCTTCGGGCAAGTGTATGGGCTTGGGTATGGGGTGTATATGTGGGAGCGGGTAGATTGGAGAGTGGGTGGAGTGGGAGTGAAATATATGTACCTCCTTCTCGAATGCCTTGAACTCTTCCTCCTTTTGCTTGCGGTAGTCTTCGATTTCCTTTTGTGCTTCGCTGCGGGCGTCTTTTACTCGTTTTGTTCGGTCTGTATCGCAATGTCAGTCTCAGCAAGTGAACGTAGGCTTGTATTCGAGTCCAAGGATAGTGGGTGGCGCATACATTCTCTCGCTTTCTGGACAATCTTCTGTGCTTCTCTCTCCGCCTATACAGCTGTCAATGGGTCGGTTCGAGGGAAGGTATATGGGTTGAGGCAGGACGTACGTCGAGCAGTGTCTGGATACCGGCCGAGTTTTGGGCTGCCTACGCACATGTCAGCTCTGAAGCACATGAGTGTTCGCTAATACGTACCATAGTTGCGGTTGTGTAGAAGGAGAGGTATATTGAAAGAGTCGCAAAGGTGCAGCCTATCAACAGTTCGCAGAAGCAAGTGAAGCTCGCCCAGAAGCTTGCCTTGACGTAGGCAGACAGCAGCTTGATTGGCCAATGCCACAGCGCCGCTAGCGGAGGGTCGTGCATACAGATGCATGTGAAGAGCCGCACGATCGTCTCGACTCTCCATCTCTTCCTATTCGCAATCACTTACGATGTCGACAGCAGCTAAACTCACTCTCGGGTCGACTCTCCTGGGCACGATTGGCATAGTAATCTTTGTACACCAGCAGCAGAAGAACGATAAAGCTGTACGCCTCACACACCTCTTCAACGACGCCTAAATCCGGGAGATGTACTTACGTTCTTCGCAGGCAATGCACCAAGGCGTCATCCGTGACATGGAACAACAGCGTATCAAGCGTGAGCGTCAAGCAGACTTCGAGATGCAGCGACAATTGGAAGAAGAATACAGAAAGGTGCAGACTGTGAGCGACAGCACAGACGGGCAGGTGAAGGCAAAGTGAGGGAAGGTTCTATGCTGGGCTAGAAGGACGAAAGTACGGTCAAGGTCATACAGTCACGATATGCGATGCCACACGACGATGTAGCAGGCCACCAGCGCCGCAGCGTGCTTGCTCAATCGCTCGCACGCACCGTGGGCGCTGGAATCACTGTATCCATGAGAAGTCGCATCCAACTGGCGACGGTCAGTGATGGAGACGGTATGGATGCCATCGCTCTGGACACGACTTTTCCAGGCACATCAGCCAAGTTCTGCGATCACGGCGCCTGACTACCTGACGTGGCTCGAGCGAATCTTCAAGCGGACAGTGCAAGGCTCTCAGATCTCGCCGGTATCTGGCGAAGTACTGCATGCCGGAACGAGGTGCGATACACACTTATGTTGCCGAGAGCCAGAGGAGCACCAGGATGATTGAAACTTGCTTCCGAGAGCTGGAGCGGTGGTGTATTACAGGAGGAATAGCTGAATTCGGTCGAAGGAATCATCATTCTAGGCTTGTGAACCATCTCTCCATGCTGCTTCTGCCGCCATATCACCCTTTGTCAAGTCGTGCGTTGTTTGAAGCTCGCATCCGAGATGTGCCTGTCAGCTCGGGAATCGGCACCGGACGGGTATTGCTCGGACGATCTAATGCAGCTAAAGACGTCCGTTGGCCTGAGACGCGTTACTCCGGCGGAGCCAGAACAACGGCAGTAAAGACAGGATTCAGGAGCACTCGCTGGATCACCCAACGAGGTACCATTGCCACAAGCCTATGAGACAATCTGAAGACAACAGCTGCGTGTGAAGGCTAAACAATAGCAGTATACCAGAGTCTTACTCACCGCTATCCTGCGCAAGATGCCTGCACCATTGGAACGAGTAGCACACCTACTCGTCACGCCAGAAAACCCACCTCGCGATGACATCGACGGCATGGACAGCGAGCGTTGCGCAGCTCTACACAATGCTATCTTCGAGCATGGCTGGATACGCTCTGGCCGCACCTCCGAGGACTTCGCAGCGCAGTCACGAACGTGGGACGACATTTACGGCCAACCATATGATCTGGCAAGGCTTCATCCGAGCGTACGAGCTTTTCTCCGTGAGGCACGGGTACTGCCGCCCAACCATAAGCAGCAATTCTTCTACCACGTCTCGGGTCTCGGCGACCACCCTATGTGGGAGAGTAGCTGGCATGACGTAGATGATCCGAACAGGATCATGACTCTCTACTCAACATATGAAGCGATTGCAAGCAAGCCTGATGGGCTAGTGTAGGTCGACCTCGCCTTCGACGGCACTATGCTCGTGCAAACACGCATACTAACAGCTATGCAGTTACGACCAAGAGTCCCACCGCGCAATCCTCCACCTCGACATCACCGACGAGCTCAAACTCGACGAAGAGCACTGGCCATGGCAGAAACTCGAAAGCATCCTCACAGTCTGGATCGAAATGATACAGCGGCAGAAGATCGTAGCTCTCCCTTCCGATGTAGGGAAATCTGGCTTCGAACGCCTAGAAGATGGGAGCTTCCGAGCTTTTACCGCACCCGTCCGTGATCCTTTGACCGGTGCAAAGCGTCTGGACGAACCCATGGAGCCGTGGACAATGCAGCCGTGGACGTCGAAGGATCTGGAGGAGTGTTTGGAGTTGTGGGGGATGATTGTTGAGGCTATTGAGGGGAGGATGGAGCTCGGAGCTCATGAGGGTAAGGATGATGTCGGTATCCTTACAGCAGAGACGCTAGATATGGCTGGGATACCGGATGGCTTTGCTCGGAGGTTCTTGACGCAGGCTCGCAAGCCGCGGTTTAAGCTGATCGCTCCGGGTTTGAGTATTCCTACCGCGGAAGACTTTCCTCACCAGCCGTTCAAGGACGTAGTCCACCCATCATATGGCCTCCCCGCAGACCCGGAAGACCCAGACGACCCTGCCAAGCTGCCGCCAATCCTTCTGTTCCGGGCCGAAGGCACCATGAACGCGCGAGAACTGGATATCTCTCACCCATACGGCGGTATGTACGGCTCAGTAGACCAATGCCCATGCGGACTTTATCTCGACGCCTGCGATCGATCATACCGCACGCCCTTCGAGGATGGATGTAGACTAGTACTTCCCTTCAAGCTCGAGCGAGGTCTGGCCCGGCAGAGTGACGGCAGTGCAGCGTATAATTACGATAGTCTGCTGCAAGCTGGTGTTAACCCGTTTAATGATCGTCATTCTGTGCAGCTGCAGGCGTTTTTGGAGAGGGTGTATCTGAATGTTGAGAGTGGAGCTTGGACTGTGGGTGATGAGGGGGTTGGAGGTGGTATTGATGCGTGGCGGGCGGCTGATAGTGAGCAGCATTGGGGGGATTGTTGGGTGCCGGTGGGGCCTGGGAGGTATTGGTGAGGGAACAGCGTAAGATGGCATCTGCATGGAGCTGCGGAGTTGTCTGCGCTATAGTACACAGTCATGCGTCTTTCAGATCCATAACGACATGCCGATACACGATCCGAGACCCTCCGCATATGAAATCAATTAACCAAGCGTTCTGGGAACTGCAAACACTCGAACCATGGCATGTGCAACGGGACGGCGGGGACCATCACAAGATCTGGTACGGATGCCAAGCGCCATGCAGCGATTCAGAAAGACGCTCCGAGACGGCGTCAGATCAGGGTCGAACATGCTCCAGGTGATTAAGCTGGATCTGATGCGCAGTGGGTTGAAATCACTTTTGTTGTTCAATGAGGTACGGCCAATCCCGGGAGAGGGCTTGTCATGTGTAAAGCTACTATAGTCTCAGATCTACCATCATCGTCTTGTCCGGCAAGGTAACGACTGAAGCCCTCCGGGCCGTGCACGCCCGTACCATGACATGTCTAGGGACATGACTCTTCCAGATATGTCGGTGCGGGTGAGGTCGTATGCTCCACCTCCTCACCTCTGTCAGTACCTAGCCAAGTACCGTTTCAGACCCGTGCGCACCGAAGCCGCCCTCGCACTTGGTAAGCTCATGGCTTGGTCACCGTCGGCGGTCGACGATACTCTCGATACCAATCACTCCGGCCTCGGATCAAGGCGTAGAAGGTAGGTATGAGAGACGAATATTTCGCCCGGCACCAACCCACGTCATTCTGCGCAATCCCGTCGATAGGCTGATCCTCTGCGTTTTCCATCACATCATCGGCTGCTGGATCCCAATCCTTCCAAATGAGCTTCACCCAGCCCTTGGCCTTCGTATCTCCTCGTTCCGCCGGCGGCGGAGCTTCGTAAACAACCGAATGCAGAGCCTCGGCGTCTACCTGAATGCAGAATTGATAGCGCTGCGAACGTGCTGGTCCCTTGCCTCCTTGTTCTTGTTCCGAGGCGGTCGCAGCCCATACACGAAAATGCTCGCGAATGGTGGCGGCATCCACACCAGCAAAGAGGTTCCGATCTTCGAAAACTTTGTGGTCCAGGCTGGGGAGCATGTCGAGCCCACCACAGCGGCCAAGGGTTTTCTCAATACACACGCGGAGTCGCGAAAGGAATGCTTGCCAGTCGTCCTCGCTATTGTAGTCGCTTCGATAGATGACCCAGCCCCAGATTTGGTGCCCGTCTTCTTGCATGTGGCGCTCGACGTTATCGCAGCAGTTGAAGATGGTTGGTTCATCTGGTTGCCGCCGAGACATAACGCCAACGCCGATATAGTCACGAGAAGACATTGCTGGACCACTGCCTAGTGATGAGGCGGCACAGAAGTTATTCCTTGTGAGGTCTTGCAGGTGACTTTGCCGTGTTTATGTATCTCGCAGCTTTCTCATCCTCATTTCCACCGTCCAAAAAGGCGTTTGGGATGGCGAACTCGGACCAGGAAGGACCTTGGAGTGCAGAATAACAAAAGGTAAAAAGCAAAACGTACAGCAGCGAGTATTCCCACGTGGTCACCCACCGTAGTACTAGTCCGCCGGTTCGCAGCTTATGTATGGCAGAGCGGACGGGATGCCCAGTTTTCTGCGACCTATGGCCGTACGTGGCCAAACAATAGCTCGATGTACCTTATGTTCAACTGCTAACAGTGACCCGATAACATGTCCGAACCCACCGACCTGCGGCAACAATGCTCTTCTCTCGAGCCTTTACGTGCACGAAGATGGTACACCATCACCTAATGCTAGGAAGCGGGAACGCGCTGCTAGATTGCAACAACATACTAGAACTAAATGCCGGTTTGTTGGTGGAGATGGAGCGCAGTTTATCAGCGCGTTCCGTAGTCTGATTTCGACCCGACCAACACAGAGATACGGAGCACCTCCTGATTCAAGGTTTCCAAGCAAGCACAAGGAAACCCCGACTCCTTCATTCTCATTCGGAAATTTTGTGCACGCCATATAGTCTCCAATACCGAGACAAACATCCATATCTCTGGGGACCTCGTGAGGAATGTGCCTCGACGGGCTTGAGCTATGCATTTCATCTGGCAGAGTGAGACGGTGAGTATCCTAGGAGGCTTGCAGCAGGTCGTGGACACCGCGATGTAAAGAGATGCTACATCCTTCCGCATCTGCTCCTTTGCGACACCGGAACAATTGGACAGAGTGTAATAGGGTTTCAGTACAGGAGTTCGGCAGGCCATTTCTCAGCTAGGGAGGACTGCCCATCCCTTGTGGTATATGTTCCTGGGACACGCTGATGATTATACCCACACTCATCGCCTTCCCATGAGCTTGAGTTCTGCGTACCGGAATGGCAGGTACAGAACAGCTGTAAGCACAAAAGCCATCTCGAACCCAATGTCACCTGTGTACACAGCGATCGGCCCTGTATACCAGATTTGCGACATCGACGGGATCACCATGGCAAAGGAGCACGCACAAGCACCCAGCGCCGCGACTCCGCTTGGCAGCATACTCGCGCTGTTCCATATGCTGGCGTCGTACGTCGTGCAGTCCGACCCGCGAAACCAAGCATGCTCCATGATCACGGCTGCGACGAAAGCAGACGCCCAATAGCCTATGACGCCAATAAAGTTTTCCAGGCTGTCGAAGAAGGATGTAGCGGCTCGTATGGCCACCGGGATGACGATCGCTGTAATGACGATTGCGAACAACGCTCGGGGTACTTTGGTCAGCCACGGTATGAGCAGCTGGAAGTTGAGCGTAATGCTGTACCTGCGAAGATCGTTAGCTTGCACAGTCAATGCAGTTCTGACAGAAAGACACACATGGTCGCTGCGATGTTGCCCAGTATTGAGAATGCGAGCAGAACGACCAAGAACTTCCCGAACCCACCAGCCGGGTGAAGCATGGCCGCCAGGACGCCGCCAGCTGAGTCCTCGTCGTTCCCCTCTGCCCATGACGGCACGTTTGGCACAGCCCCGCCGATCGCCGCGCCCAGGGTCATAAGTGTAATCGACGGGATCACCAAGCCTCCGTAGGTATATGCGAAGACTTTCCAGCTTGGAACGGTCAGTGATAATTCCAGAAATAACGACGTTGACTAGACTTACTTTGGCGTCTGCGGTTCCATGTACGTGGCAAAATCCGAAGCCAGTGCTGCCCACGGGACAAAGAAGCCGGCGACTAAAGCACCAAAAGATAGCATAGTAGCAGCAGCAGGTGCTTCAACTGCGACTTGCTCGTGAAGATGCCTGCCCCCGCAGCCCGCCGCAACCACGATGGCGATCAGCGCGGGTATCCACGCATACTTCTCGTATTGATGTAGCACG
>JAKLLW010000955.1:0-20904 GCA_022814695.1 Neocatenulostroma microsporum | reverse complement strand
GTGTTGATGTCGTAGATCGGTATCGGGTTGTGCGGGTTTGTTGTATCGCAGGAGACGTCGCATACCACTGATAGCTTGCGGTTCGGTGATGCCAGTGACTCGGGCGAGATGAAAGGCGGGATCTTTGCTGAGAGGTAGATGCAATTGACGAAAACGTCCGACTCCACAATCTCCTGGTACGGTCCCGGCTTCGCCTTCGTCTCCGGCAGGTCCCATTTCTGTCATCATCAGTACACAGCTCCGATCAATTCCATGAAGAGTCACTCACAAGGATATCGCTGAGGCCAGCCTTCTCGCAGAGCTCTACTGCACCCCTGCCGCACCGACCCAGCGCTCCTATAACCAACACTCGCGGGAAATGGCCGACCTTAGCTTTACCTCTCTCAACGGCATCTTTGACGTCCTTAATCAGAGCGCCTTCGTTCTCGTACGGCTTCACGCCGGGTAGCGGCTCGTCTTTGCTGTGCGTGAGCTGCCATGCCCATGCCATGAGGGCAAGCGCTGCGCCGGCGAAACCAGCATGCTATGTACACGTCAGTCTCTGCAGTCACTTTACTTGCCGGAGTGAGGCTTACATAGCCGAATGCCGCCACTCGCCTTCCGTTTTCTGGTCGATGATCAGTGCTGTCTACGCCGTGAAACGTGGTTCGCCATACCGTCTTCGAGGAACTCGAGGTCGAACAGCGTGCCATTTCCACGCGGGAAGCGCCCAAGGACCGTCTGCCACCCTCCTTGACCTTTGTAACAGTGGGCGAATTGGACGTGCTGATACCCGTGTTAGAATACGAGCACGAAAAGGTCGCCCGCCGGCAGATCATACAGTGTGCTTCAGGGGGAAGTCCTCTTCCGGGAGCTCTTTCAGGCCAACGATGATGTGATCGCTCGGTGCATCGACCCAAGAGCCCGTTGGAACTAGAGATGCTCCTGTGCCTTCATACTCTGCGTCCGCGAAGATACTTAAGGGAGCCTTCTCGACATTTACGGTATATCCGGCCTCCACAAGCTTCTTCGCGGCCATCGGCGGGATGATCGTCCTATGCTCGAGCGCTTTGCTCTCGGCGCGAACGTGCAAGACCATCGTAGACATCGTCGCCGATAGTTGTGTACTGCTGTTGTTACAGTAAATGGGGAAGAGTGTTGAGTGTAAACAAAAAGATGGAAGAATTGTAGAGCGTTTGCCTCTTCGGGGCTAGCGTGCTTCACCCTGGTTCGTTTCCAGAGAGAATCTCTGAACTATGCTAACTACACGTCTTCTTTATCTTCACGGAAGCTAAGTCATCGCAAGAGACATGGATACAAATATGAAATGGAGAGGGTTGAAGAGCTAGCGATGCAGGAAGGTGTGGGAATGCCGCGGTGTGCGCTGCTAAGAGATGGCCTCACAATCCGTGGTGGTCGGCTTCAAGCCTTGATCAAGAGGAGATGAATGAGAATAGCAGTGTGGTCTGGTCTTGCTCGGAGACAGCATCTACACGGAATGCTGTGACTCCTCTTTGGTCCCTTTGGGCGTCACCAGGTTGTCGAGCCATTTCAGCGGCATTCATCCGAGATGCACTATGCTTAGATCTTCCATCTACTATCCGGGACGACATCATCAATCAGTACCTTCAACAGACTTGCGAAACCGAAGTTTTAAAGATGTGGTGGAAAGCTTTGAAGAAGAAGGTCGTTCGTCGCCAGTAAATTGCCGTACTTTGACATGTGATTGTACCATGCGCCTCACCGGATACCCCTGCTTTCTGGGTTTTCCCTCATTGCACAGCTTTCGACAGACATCTCTCCGCCGCCGTAAGTAAGTCCTGCGTCTTCATATTGCCGCTGCGATGATGCGTCTCGGGAACTCGTCCCCACATACCGCATACACCACGCCTGCCTGCATCGCTCCTTCCGTTTGTGTGAAATGTGGAAACATGGAGATTGCCTTAGCGGCGGGAGCTTGCGCGGACGTCACTCTTCGCAAACGGCAGAGCTTTCTGCTCCGACTGACAAGCTTCGCTTCACCACCTCACACCGCGTCTTCTAACACTCTTCACCCGCATCACTACGCATCACTCCGCCTCACAAGCGTTTCATCATCGCATGATTAAGAACTACCACATTGCTAGACTGAGCGCCTCACGTCAGCATGGACGACGTGGCTGCGGCCAAGGCCCTGATCCAGGGCATCAGACGCGCCAAGCACGTCGACGAGGCCAACGCCGATGAGGAGAACATTCGAGATCTGACCAGCGCTCTACAACTGTAAGTGCATCGAGTTGAGCATCAGGACCTGCTTACTGACGATGATACAGGTTCTCAGACGAGCTTTACAACACCCCAACTCACTTCATTCTTGAGCTTGTCCAAAACGCGGACGATAACAAGTACCCAGCCGGCGCCTCTCCCAAGCTTACTCTCATCTATCGCGAAGATGGTGCGCTCTGGATGGGCATAAACGAGGTTGGGTTTGCTGCTGAGAACGTCAAAGCCATCTGCCGTATAGGCGGGAGTACGAAGAAGGTCGAGAACTCCCAGAAAGGCTACATCGGAGAGAAAGGCATCGGTTTCAAGTCCGTCTTCAAGGTGTCTCCGACTGTGTGGATCAAGTCTGGTGCTCTGTCATTCCAGTTCGACCGCACCAAGCTACTCGGAATGATCGCACCGGAGTGGGCCGACTTTCCCACGAACTCGCACATCAATGAGCGCACTATGTTCCGATTCGGCATCACAGACTCTGAGCACAGGAAGCTGGTTAAGAAAGACATACTCGCGCTGAAGCCTGAGCTCCTGCTCTTCTTGAGGCAGCTTAGGACCATCGACGTGAAGGTGGTGAGCACATCAGGCCAGGTTCAGGACGCTTTCACCCTTAGCAGAGCCGACAGCGTGGTCCAAGGCATCAAGCACACGACTCTCCAGCGCGATCAAAAGGTGCCATATGCAAAGGTCGAAACGGACTCGCTGCTGGTCTTTGAGCGCAATGTGACGGGCATGCCGACGGAGACCAAGCGTCCTGGCGTTGCCGAGACCGCAGTCATCATGGCGTTCCCAGTCAACAGCAAGTTCGAAGCTGTTGTGAGAGCTTGGGATACATTCAGCTTCCTGCCCGTCCGTTCGTACGGCCTTCCAGTAAGTGAGATCCTAATGATTAGGTTCACATGAGACTGACAACTCCTAGTTCCTGTTGCAGGGTGATTTCATGCTGGACGCCAACCGCGAGAACATCGAATCCGCAAAGGCCTGGAACAAAACTCTGGTGTCCGCCGCCGTCGATCTTTTCGTCACCAGTGTTGGGAGGTTCAATGCCACTGGTCTATTGAAGTACACATGGCCTCGATATGCGCAATCCCAAGCTACTCCATATGGCACAATCTTCGAGGGGTTCTTCTCGACACTGATGGGTCGTCTTCGTCAACAGAGAGTGCTGGAGTCACAGGCTCTGACGCTTGAGGCCCCGCAAAGTCTGCAGACTGTGCCTGTCATCTTCACAGACAACGGCAACCCTCCACGGCCGCTGTTGATGAACGAGCGCGGTCCGAAAGCCTACCTCTCCACTGCCTACGGAACGCAAGACGCTTCAAGAATTGTGAAAGACAGTCAGAATGAGAAGGACTTTATGGGGCTTCTGGAGCGCTACATCTCCACGCCGGGTGCTGCCTTCAAAGCCAAACCAGCAGCATGGCACTCTCGTATGGCAGACGCAATCCTCCACGTGGGTCTTACAAAGCGTGTGAAAGCCCTCAGACTGATCCCATTGCGCGACGGTCGATGGGTTTCGTCAACGAATGGGCCAGTCTACTTCGGTGAGACAAGCGAGAACGTGGCGGTCCCAAGTGGTGTCCAAGTGGGGATGATCGACGAAGCATCCGCTCAAGATCCATCTAGGAGGAGGCTCTTCCAACAACTCGGTGCGAAGACATTGGGTGTGCCAGAGGTCTACGAGCTTATCCTTGATCAGCATGGGCAACAGGAATTGCTCTCCCGGTGGAGCGTGGAGGAAGTGGTGTCCCACGCATGGTTTCTCTTCACCGCGCCCAGTCGCCCAAGGAACTACGATAACACGAAGCTACTCTTGGCTCCGCAGAAAGGCGCCCGCCCAGTTCGAGGCAGCGACCTCTACATGGACGACAAAGACGGCACGTACAAGCTTAGCGAGCTATTCGGCTCGAGGTTTCCGAGTATGCCATTCCTGCACGCCCGCTACCTTGACCGCGCTTCGCCCAAGCAGACCGACCGTTGGCTGGACTGGTTGCAGAAGGAGCTCAGGGTGAACATATTACCGAAGCTGCTGCAGGTGGACAAGAGAACCACCTCCATCACTCCGGAGTTCCGTTGGTTGGTGGAGACCAAGGCGTCCTCGACCTGGCTGCTTCTGCTTCGGGACAACTGGGCCCACTACTATGCGGCACTCCGTAGCGTGACTGCCAACGCTTTCTTCTCGAAAGCCTTGGTGCGCTGCACAGACGGTGTGTTACGTCCTCTGAACGACGTCTATCTTGGGACGGCGATTAAGGATGAGCCGCTCGGAGAGAAGCTCGTGCCAGTTATCGATGTGCCGGAACCAGAAGACCCGAAATGGCAGACATTCGCAGTCTTTGGGTTAGGCACCGCTCCAAACCTCAAGTTGTACCTCGCCATTCTGAAGACACTTCCAGCCCTTCCTCGAACCACTCATAGTCTGGAAATGGTCAAGCGGATCTATCAGCAGATTCAGAAGAAAGCAGGCGAAGATGAGAGTGCCGTCAGGTATGTTTTGTTCCGTGCATCTGACTGAACTTTCGCTGACTGGGAGCTTCAGGACAACCTTTACCGAAGCAGCATTGATCTACGCTCCATCGCCAAACCCGGGACGGTGGGTGCCACTGGCTGCGGTCAGGTGGACGGCGGCGGCCTGCCTCTCGAGCCTCACACCTCTAAGCGACTTCTATCCTGGTCTTCGTGTCCTCTTCTGCACCTATTTGCAAGTCAAAGACGCCGACGCTTCCGACGTTGTGGACCAGCTACTTCGCCTCAGTGGCCAGGTACAGCACGTTAGCAGCATCAAGACCCTACTCGCAGCTTTGAGTGGGTCTTTGACAACAGTTGCAATCCGCCAGGATCTCGTCAATCGCTTGATCGCTCCGACATCGAAGATTTTGCCGATGCAGACTGAGGCGAATGCTACTGACTTGCGCTCTGCGGCAGACCGTACCTGGTTCATTGCTGACACCACTAGGCTTCGGGAAGTCTTCTCTGGCAAGGTAGCTTTGCTGGACGTCGACATGGTGGGTTCGAACAGCGTGGCGGCGCTGATAAAGAGGCTTGATCTGGAGAATCGAGGACTCACCGCCCACGTTGTGGAGGAGACAAAAGCTTCTGGGGAAGTGACAAGCCAACCGCTGCTCACGGCAGCTTTGCGAGACAAGGCTGAATACATCGCTATGTAAGTGCAATTATCTTTTATCTTTGTAAACCCAGCTAACAGTACGCGCAGACTTATGGGGCGTGTGGCTCACCCGAGCGTGCTTCCCCGGCTCTCCGCCGTCGAGATCGTCTCCGCTGCTAACCTCGAACTCAAGAGGCACATCCAGGTTGGCTCCAAGCGTGTGTACGGCCACGACGGTGTGGGCCGTGTGCTTGCTCTTGAAGCGGACGGGAAGCTTGTCATCCACGTTACGGAAGGTCTCGCAAGGACGGGCTTATTGCCTGGTATCCCGCTGTGCGAGTGTCTTGTTGACACCTTCAGCATCCCCAGCGAAAAGCACATGCTTTTGAGGAACATCATTGATCTCAAGGATGAGGCTGATATTGAGGATATGCTTGAGAACGCGAAGCTCACGAGAGATGAGATTAGGCTCGCTATGGCTGAGACCGTGGCCGAGCCGCAAGCTTTGACATCGGACGAGGCCAGCAAAGATCCGCAGCCGGCGACTACGAACGGTCACGCTGTCACACTCACTAGTACGCCACTGCAGCGTGGCAGCCGTCTCCCAAGTCGTCAGCGATCACGCATGGCTGGTGGGGTAACAGGACATAACAACGGCGCAGTCTCCTTCTCGAGATCTCAGCGCACCTCAGATGCCCGATCGTCTGAAGAACTTGACCTTTCGGAGTTCCCCGTCATCTCAAAGACCACCAAAGGCGCTGCTGAGCCGGCCCATGCTTTCGATTTGACAGCTATGCGTTCCGCGCTGGGTGCCAGCGTTTCGCGAATCGGCGCTGTTCGGGGCAGCAGATTCACGCAAGGCAATGGCCGTACTAGCTCCAGCAGTGGTCTGCCATCATCTTCGAGCCAGGGGGATGACAACCAGCTTCAGATTGGTGCTGATGGCGAGAAAGTGGTAAGTCATGATACCCACAGCTCATGCTAGACTGCGCTGACACTGATCCTCATAGGTCTTCGATATGCTCAAGGATGACTTCCAGGCATCCGATGGTTGTTGGACAAGCAACATCCGCACGCAATACGGTTTTCAAGAGATGGACGGCTTCGAAGGAGACTACGCCGACTTCACAATCTCAGAACGTGCCGTGGGCGATCGAGTGGCGAAGTGGCTAGCCGACAAAGGGTACTCTATGGCTACGCAGTGGGTTGGCAAAGGCGTCACGTATCACATCGAGGTCAAAGCAACCACCTCCAAGCTTCACGAGCCCTTCTCGATGAGCAACAACCAAGTCATTCAGGTAAGCACACACAGCCTTCGTGGTTTCTAGACTTTTCTAACCTTCGACAGGCCCAGAAATGGCACGACAACATCTCGCACGTCTACATCATCTTCCGTGTCTGCGATTTGTACGACAGTCAGCCAGGTGTCTATCCTTACGTCGACCCGATGCGACTGAGGCAGGAAGGTAGGCTCAAATTTGCCGCTCAGGGCTACTACGTCCAGCCATGCTAGACTGTGTATGTACGCACGGAGACGTTAGGGGAGAAGAGGAAGAGTTTCCATGAGCGCAGGTGTGGTAATATGGCGATGGCGTTCGCCATCGAAAGCTTGACTTCCATGAGTAGCTTCAATGATGAGGCAGAGAGGGTCTGCATGGCTAGCTGCCGACGCTTTGCTGCGGGCGGTGCTACACATGATGTACAATAGCTTGCTCTCACACCGCATACCTGAGCTTACCCCATCGCGACCGCTTCCATTCCTTGATTCGAAGATATCACTCACACAAGGCGCATCGCACCAGAACAACAAGCGGAGGTCTCCTAGTGGAACATGCCGCCTCTGCCAGGGCCTCGAGCTTCGGTCCACCGGCATCGTAGATCGACGTATGGTCCTTGTGCGCTGAGTATCGGTGCGGTAGTGGATGTACACACACTGGCTGTGGCGACAAACGTCTGTCCAGTAGATGACGCCGTGCAGATTGGCAGTACCAGAACTTCGTTCGATGACTGGTGACGAGCTGACCTCGACGTTGGTACAGGTGTCACGCCGGGGACTGGGAGCCAAAGTATACTTCCTCTCACCGTACAGCCAGCCTGAAGATGGAGCGATCCAGAATGTCTTCCCGGTCTCGTTGCATGTGATTGAAGGTAGGAGGCGGACGGAGACAATGGGTATCTGGCACCAGACCGAAGACGCAATACCAGGGATGAACACGATCATTAGTACCAGCATAACGGTGTTGGCTCTCATAAGTGAGTGATGTTTGATATGCAGACGGTAGGGTACTGGGGCACTGTTGCTGCATTGCGAGTGCCACGGACGTCGAGAGTGCATTTGTAGACGTAACGATAGGTAGCACTGAGAAGACTGCACTGCTTACAGATGTACCACATCTTCCGGTGGCCTCATGTAGATCACTTCCCATATCTCATTACCATTCTGAAAGAATTTGTAAGCTCCGGCGCCCAGATTAAAAGCCGAGAGCTTCATCCAACCGACGTTCTCTTGAGTGACGCCTTCAATCGGTTCAAACACCTCTTCTTCAGCACCCAATGCTATCTCTTCTTCGTCGAGAGGCTCGGCGAGCTCCCAGCCGACTTGCACGAAATTCACAAATGCCCAGTACTGATCTTCAAGATTCTCGGGGTTCTCATGGCTTTTAAGCACACTCTCTAGAGCCTCACAGTCCACGTGACAGAAGAACAGGTAGCGCGGAGTGAACAATTCTGTCCAGCCGAGACTATGATCAGCTCGAGGTTGCTCCGTCTTGATGGCCTGTGGTACCCATTCGTTGAATCGGGCGCGAAGGGCTCCTATCGATGTACCATCGAGGGTGGTGCGATCTTCAACGAAGGTCAAGTCAAAGGTCAAGAGGAGCTCGGGAACCTCAGACCTCGCGAGGCGGTCAACCTCGCGCTCCGTGATGATGCGTTTGAACTGCTCCCAAGCCTCGTTGTCTCCATACGTAGCCCGGAAGATCACGAATCCCCAAGTATCATGCTTGTCGTTTTGGAGTCGGTCGTATAGCTGCCGCTCCGATGGCGAGTACCACTGCTTATGGGGCAAGACTGTCTTGCTGAAGGTCGAGATCACGCGAATGGGGAGTGTGCCATGAAGCCCAGGGAGAGTAGCTGCCACCAAGGCGCGCTGCTTTGGTTGTAGTCCGGCTGGCTCCAGTGAGATGCAGACATCTTGGGTGCATGAGAGCCGTGTTCATGGTGTTGCACATTCTTGCGAGCAAGTCAATGTGCGAAGGCGACTCACCAAGAACGAGACTGGTACGGACAGCCATTAGCGTCCGTCTTCGTGTACCCAATCGAAGTCATCAGTGGAGCAGGGCTTCTTCGCCGCCGGCGCCGCTTCGTTTCGCTCTTCAAACTCCATCTCATCAACACCGTTCTTGAGCATGAGCCGGTTAGCTCACTCCTTCTCAGGCTGCCAGCCATGGGTAGAGTGTCCAAGAGGCGTCTGGATACAACGCACTCTTGAAGGTTGCCCGGGAAGCGCGATGACGAACATGACGTCTGCATGGCGAAAGGTACATGTCCGCCGGTCACTGTAGAGCAAGTACGTCTCACTGGTCTTCCCATCTTGTATCTTGAACCATTCTTTCAGCAAGAACATCACCATTCTCAACAGCCAGCCAACATGTCGAACGCAACGATCAAACACCACCTCACCCTCGACCCTTCGGCCACCAAACAGCCCACTCGCGACCATGAAGGACATCCGGACTCTCTCCCGGCAGCGAAGAAGACCAACGTCCACCCCAAAGGCTCCTCCAATGCCGAGAATGCCAGGCTTTTTTTCATCGGCACCGCCACCACCATTCTAGAATGGTCCGGCATCCGCCTCATGACGGACCCGAACTTCTTACATGCAGGTGATCACGTCCATCTCGGCCCCGGCGTAACTGGGACCCGCGTCACCAACCCAGCGATCGACTTACATCAGTTACCCAAGATCGATGCAGTGCTGCTGAGCCACTACCACGCAGATCACTTCGATCAGAAAGTCGAAGAGAGCCTGCGAAGGGATCTACCCATCGTCACGACGCCGCATGCGAAGCAGCACCTGGACGAGGGCAAAGGCGACGACAAATTCACGCAAGTGTACGATCTGGACTTCTTCGAGTCTGGACTCCTCGACATCAAAGCCGGTGGCGGAGAAGGCGGCAAAGTACCAGCCGTCAAAGTGACCGGCATGCCAGGCAAACACGTCCCTCCCGGCCCTCTGAGCGTGGCGAACGATCTCCTCAGCGCAGTGCCGCCGACGAACGGTTGGATGCTCGAGCTAGGCTACAAGCCTTCCTCCTCCGCTTCGGACTCAGACTTCCAATCCGGATACAGGATCTACATCTCCGGCGACACACTGTATGTCAACGAGCTAGAGGAGATTCCCAAACGCTATGCCGGGCAAAACATCGACCTCATGCTCATTCATCTGGGCGGGACGACGATTCCGAGCCCGAAATTGCCGTTGTTGATGGTGACGATGGATGCAGATCAGGGGATCAAGCTCATGTCGCTGATCAAGCCGGATGTTACGATACCGATCCATTACGATGATTATGATGTCTTCCTCAGTCCGCTCGAGGACTTCAGGAAGGCTGTGAAGAGCGCTGGGTGGGACGACAAGGTTGTGTTCTTGGACCGAGCGGATGAGTACAAGTTCGAGGTCAAGCAGTAGAAGGCGGGAACGTGTGCTTCGCAATCATAGAAGTAGCGCCAGCACAGTGTGTATATGATTTAGTGTTACTGTACAGTCATGTTGCTTGCAATGGGTCGAGTTCTTGTGAAATACGGGTGAGTGGAATGGCTTCGAATCATAAGGTGATGTGGAAAGAGAAGTGAAGTTGATCAAGAGATGAAGTCGGGCTCCGGTCCTCCGACTCACCACTTTAAGCACAACAAATATCGGCTTCACATTGTGTCGCGAACAGCGTCCCGTTATATGGCCGTAGGAAGCGCCCGTATTCTGGAGCTACACTACGATGTAATGGCTGGAGAAAGGTATGAACTCGCCGATCGAAATCACTGCATTCGCGAAGCAGTCGTCAATTTTTCGAGGCGGCCTCTTGGGATTAAAACTGAAACTCGTGGAATAACGACTGCCCTTCAGCGGAAACGTACTTCGGGTATAGACGTTTCGGTGCGTGTGAAATGCTTCGCTTGACTTCAATGCTAGGTGGCTGGCAAATCAATGCCGGACTGCGACTTGATTCATCGCGCCCTTCGCACTTCGAATGCTATCATGCCGTCCGTAACGCCGTCCTCGCTTCTTTCTGCCTCATCATCCTTATGCCTTCGCGACCCGCTTGCCCTTGGCGTTCTTCTTCGGTGTCTCGGTGATGGTAAGCCCTGCAGCCGCATCGTTAGCAACTCTGGTTCTTGGTCCTCCTGTCATCGAGTGTATGTGTACCTGGCGGCAGCGATTGTCTGAGCTTGTCGGCCTTGTCGGAGTCCTTGAGCACGAGGGTGTAGAGGTAGCGCTTGCAGCGGACCTTGAACTTGGTCTGGGCTGAGCCGCCGACTCTGTTCTTCTTTATCCGTGCCGCTGTATACACCCGTTAGCCCTTGTCTTCCAGATCTTCCATCACCCGTCGTATCGAGCGTCCAATGCCTCCCCTTCCTTTCTACTCTTTCTCTGCGGGTGTTTCGATGGACGTACAGGAAGCATCCTTGCGGCGGCAGATCTCGATGAAGGTCTTGATGTCTGAGACTTCCTGAGGCATGGCGGGCGACTGTTACTCGTGGTTTAGTGAAGGATGTCGGTGTCTCTCGTCGCTGTCGGTCTTCACTGTCGTCGCTGTTCAAGTTCAAAAATTGGTGGGGAGTTGTCCGGCTGCTTCCGCTCTCCAAATCTTGGCAGCCGCATTTTAGCTCCAACCTCGCCGAACTTCAACTCCAGTTCCTCACTTTCTTCTCCCACTCACAACATCGTGACACTTCAACATGGCGGCATTAACAGACACAGATTACACTGCGGTGGCCACCGAGGCTGCCGAACAGTTCGTGGACATGTACTACACCGCTTTAGACGGCCACAGGCACCAGATCAACTCCTACTACGTCCCCACCGTGACCCAGGACAACGGCCGCGGACTCCCGTCCATCAGCTACAACGGCGAGCTCATCACGGACTCCGCTTCTTTTCAACAACGCTGGGAGAAGGAGATGCCGCGCACGCATTTCGACTTGCAGTCGGTGAACGTGCACGTGATGAATGCGAGCATGGCACCGGCGGCCAGCAAGAGTAAGAAGGATGTGGAGAAGAATGTGAGCTTGATCGTGCAGGTCAGCGGCTCCGTGCGTTTGGGTGAGAGGAAAGAGGGGCCGTTGAGAGGGTTCAGCGATAGCTTTGTGCTGGTGCCGAATGCATCACAGACTGGCGGGAGGGGTACGGGCAAGCAAGATCATGGGAAGAAGTGGTTGATTCAGAGCCAGACCTTCCGCTTTGTGGTTTGAGCAGGATTCGGCGATATCTTCGAGGATTAGCGAGGCGTAGGAGGATCGTGTACCACGTAGGCTCTTCCAAATGTCTCATTCGACTTTCAACACACTCCCTCTTTGTCACAACCCTTCTCCTCGTCACCATGTTCTTCCATATCTCCGTAGGGGATGGTGCCTAATAGGAATGCATGAGCTCCAGACCGGTCCGTCATGCAGCGATAACGGACTGTTCGCTAAAGCAATGCAAGCAGCTCCCTACAGCCCAGAAGCCGGGATCCAATAACCGCATTGCAGTGAACATTCGTCGGCTCCTGAACTTCACGGCGAAGCACCTGGAGTCGATCTGCTGACTGCGCTATCGGTTGAGTCAAGCACCTGTCTCCAAAGACGAGCGTACTCGACGGGCTCGTGATGGCGAATACGGTAGCATCTGCAGCCTCTTCATCACTGGGATGGACAAACGACCTCTAGACGTCACACTTGCTTTCTACCTGCCACCATGTGAGAACAGTTCCACGACAACGAGAACGTATGGAGACGCTGACGTGGCTTAAAGCAGCTCGTGGCACATACTTCCAAGACGAGAGACCATCTCTCGCGCAGTTCCCACATACCGCCCATCATCACATGTAAACTTAAAATCTGCAGCTGTACTATGCCGAAAGCGGTAGCAACGGTCACGCACATGAGCGGCTGAAGCCGAACGTCTCAACCTGCGGTATATAAGGATTAACATCCACCTTCCACCTTCCACCCTCCACCTTCCACTCTCGACAACTTGCAGTCTCCGTCGAAACATCACGATGAAGTGCTACAAGCCCAACACCGACCAGGAGGTGGAATTTACGATACTTGCGAACGGCATACCTTGCGAGGAGTACAGCATACCGTCCGACTCGGCCTTCAGCGATGACTCCGACGTGGTCGAGTGTTTCATACCAGTCTCTGAGGGTGATCAGCTGACCGTCTACGGCACCTTTACGGGCTCCTGCCTTCACGGCTCCTTCGATCTACTCGCGGATGGCTCCTTTGTGGCCGACAAGCGCATCGAAGGTAGCAAGACTGGCGACGTCAAGCACTACGGCAAGAAGAAGCTCGATTTCAAGAACGTCTTCAATCTTCCAAAGGACCCAGGTCACACATCCATCTTCGCACCAGACAAATGCGTCGAGGGTAATCTCCACGTCAAAGCATTAAGCGAGAGCTTCTCGGGTTTGTCGCCAGAGCACGACGGTGACGAGCTGGGAGTTGGGACGCTGGTAATGGTTGTGTCTCTCAACCAGCGTACCGAGGATAACTACACCAACCCGTATTCCAGTGCCACGATCGGCGACTGGGCCGGCCGAGAGCAGGAGGATATGGCAGACGGCGGTATCGCACCAACCTACGAACTCGAGGTCCACACCACCGATGATGATGTCTCGAAAACCCGCCAAAACAAGCATAAGCGGCATCTCGCCCAGACGAGGTTCGGTGGCAAGCCATGGGCGAAGCTCATCTTCTACTATCGCGATGCCGGCGCTATCGAGAGTGCTGGCTGTGAGCAGCGCGATCCTGCAGAGACAGTGGCTCTAGAGGCTGGCGATGCTGAGCGCTTCATCCGCGGGTCGACAGAATTGAAGAGGACGCCCACCAAGAAAGGCAAGAAGAACAGCGAGGATGCTGAGAGCAGTGTAGGTGGCCGTCATAGCAGGCACAACAGCATTTTCACTACACCTGCACCGACCGAGACGCCGAGAGCGACACCGACACCAGCCGAGAAGCAGAGGCCTGTCGAAGCCACGCCGCCTCCTCCGGTCAAGCCTGCAGTTCCGACCTCGTCCTTCAAGTCTCCACCGGGCCCTGAGACACCATCGGGCCCGAAGAAGAAGCTCTTCGGCAACTCACTCAACCTCCCAAAAGATCTGACAGCCTCCCCGAAGCACCAGCAGTTCATTGCGCAACACAAGAGCACAGATGAGTTCGGTATGGCCATTGAGGAGTATAGGGAGGGCGAGGCCAAAGACGAAGCGGAGAGGAGGCAGCAACTCCCATCATTTGCAGCTTTCAATCAGAAATTTGCGCAGGCAGCTTCGAATGCCCTAACGGAGAGTCTCGGCGGCGGAGAGAGTAAGTTGATGCGCCCCATGAATGAAGAGGAGCTTGCTGATGCCATTGCAGATGCGGAGAACTTCCTTGCCGGATCGCAGCCTGCTGCACCAGTTGCGCAGATGGTCACCTCCGAGCACACAAGCGGAAGGAACGATGACGTCGACATGCAAGAGCAACAGCATGCGAATGGTTTGCAAACGGAGATTGCTGGGTCCGTGCGCGTGAAAGACGAAGAGCCAACTTCGCCTTCTACTTTCTCCGCTGAGGCGAACGACCTCTTCGTTACGCCAAGCAGCAGCGCACCTCAACAGACCACTGAGGCCACCGCCGACGCTGCTGCCTCGAGCTCCACCATGACGTCGCCGCAATCAGATGACGCTAGCGCTAGTCAACAGCAGACCTGCAACCTCACTGTCGACCAGCTCATTCCGCACATACCTGCCGACGGCATCAAACTCGTCGATCTCAAAGAATCGTTCGACGACGAGCAACTACCACAGGCCAGCCGCAGCGCTGCTACGCAGTTCGTCGCTTTGGTGAAGAAAGTGGCCTACAACAAGAACGACAAGTACTATCTGAAGCCCGTTGCTTCGTCGCAGAGCCAGAAGAGTGAACCCGAGCAAGTCGTCGATACCAAGTCAAGCCAGGCAGCCACAGGCGCAGAAAGCCCGCTCAAGACCGAGAAGGCCAAGCCAGCTAAAATCGAGATCTCCCAACCCTCCATCCGCTCCAACACCCCAGCGACCTCCGACAAACTCCCAACCCCACCAGCATCCCTCAAGCGCACTTCTAGCACAATGGCCACCTCCCGTGAGTCCACTCCCGCCAGCAAGAAGCCAAAGTTCGACGCCGCCTCCTCTAAGCGCACCGAGCTTCTCCGTAAGCTAGAGGAGAAGAAGCAGCAAAAAGCCGCTGTCCGCAAAGCCTTCGAGGATCAGCAGCGCGAGCGTGAGGAAGCTGAGAAGCGTAGAGAAGAGGCTGAGGCGAACGAGTTGGCTATGCTTGAGAAGCAGATGGCGGAGGAGGATGAGGAGATGGAGGAGTTTGAGCGGTTGAGGGCTGAGGAGGAGGAGGCGGCGAGGGAGGCCAGAGAGGGTGCTGAGAGAGCCGAGGGGGCGGTTAGGATGAGTGAGGGTTTGTAGGCCAGCCCTGCTACAAGAAAGAGCGGGCGCCATCTGGTGCGGTACGCTTGGATCTCGGTGGCCTGGCTGGCTAGCAAGTGCTATGCATCTAGGTGATCACAGCAAGAGGCTTAGCGTTAGCGGCCGCGAAAAGCGATTTTAGGCTTCAGTAGCAATCTGAGGGTATCATAAGCATCGCTAAACATCACAAACAATCGTGAACCTCTCCTCATCTCCAGGTCCTCGCCTTTCATACTCTCGGTGCACGCATATTCGCCTTCACCCTCGCCAGTAACTCCTCCCTCGTCGCGGAGCTGCCGGCCATGAGATTCCTCTGTATAACAGTCAATACTCGCTCCCACTTGCAATTTCCGCACAGACATCGAGAGACTTACAGCATCCAACCACCGCCTCATATCATCCTCGCTCCACGTCTCCGGCTCGCCCTTTGGGTCCGGCTCTGCTGGGAACATGTCGCCGCCGAATATCGACCAAGCGGCTGCTCCTGTTACGAGAGCTGCGAAAGTGAAGAAGAAGGTCTGTATAGTCGTTAGCCTGGAGCATAGTGTTGAAGTTGTCACATGTACATACCTTGCCGGCGGTATTCATGGCTCGATCGATTGGTGTTGGCATAGTGGCGGTTGTTGGTAGGTCGCAGGTCGTGGGGAAGTGGTAGCGTCACTTGCCGAGAAGAGTATTACGGATGTTGCAGATGATGAGGCAGGTCTTCCAAGTTACCGATAGCTATGTTGATGCCAGCTTGCCTTCGAGTGTTCAGATTGTTGCAATGCCTGCCTAAGGCATCTCTCTTATGTAAGCAAGATTTACGTATATAGTCAAGCTAGCCGCCGTGCTAGCTCAAACTAGCAGTTAGTCCTTCTTAAACATAACATCTAGTAGCTTAGCTCTCCTTAAGCGACTCGGTTAGCCTTATAAGGACTACCGAGCGGCTCTTATAGTCGACTAAGGACCTTAAGCCCTCTAGTAATACGATAAATCGCCTTAACCGTTATTAGACTCTAGACGATACCTCCGATAGGTCCCTTAGTAACGACTATAACTTTACTAAGGCGATAACGAACTCTATAAGCGACGTCGTATAGTCGTAAGCTTAGGCCCTTAAGTAGGAACTCCTTTCTTATATTTCGCCTAAAGTAGATAGATACTCTAGCGATTGTAACGCTACGCTATAATACTTCGAGCGAATCCTATAAGCCTATAGCTATTAAGACTATATAGCTCTTAAGGATAGATTAGACCTTAAAGCTATACCTTATAGGAGTAATGTTAGGATAAAACTTACTAAACTCTACCTAGTTTTATATAAGCCTTTATCGGATTTCCCCTCTCCTTACGCCTATAGCTCTAGTAAACCGGACAAAGGACTCTATTACTCGTAAGGACCGTATATCCTTATATAAGGACTTAGCCCTCTTCTCGGTTTTAAAGAATATAAGACTCTCCCTCGTCCTCCGGATTTTTAAGGAACGATATCTACCCTTAAGCTATCGAACTTAGTCTAAAGTATAGATACTTCTTCTTCCTTAATATACTAAGCCCTCCTTCTTATCCCCTTAATTACTATTAGCAATATTATCGATATATCTACTACTCCTAGATCTACGAACAATAGTTTAAATAACTCCGATAATCCTTAAGGCTAGAGATCTACCTTACCTATAGAATCTTTTACTTAGGACTTAAACCCTCTTTAACTTATAGAGGCTTAAGCTTCCGATACTACTTAGTAAATAGGTCTAGAGCCTACTACCTTATAGACTAGTCCGGCTTAAACCGACTCTCTACCTCCTCCTCCTACTATTAAGGACGCTATAGATAAGGATGTCCGTATATAAGGTACTACGCTCGCTTAAGGCGGCTAGGCCCCTACTAATATTATCTCTCCTTCTATAGGACCCTCTTCTTAAGCTAGTAGATCTAGACTAAGCTCTTACGAAGTACTTACTAATCGAGCTACTACCGAGCTTAGTAACTAGCCTCTTAGCCCTACTATAGTTTAAGTAGTAGTTAAATCTCTTAAGGTAATAGGCTTAAACCTTATTTAAAGCGTTTAAGCCGATAGATATAACCTTAAGTCTACTAACGCTATTACTACCGCCTATATTAGCGAAGTAATATAGGATATTAGAGACCTCCTTAAGACCGATAACGACCTTAGCGAGTAAGGCCGCTCTTAGCTTATAAGGAGTATACCTATTAGCTATCCTCCTTCGTACGTAGAAGCCTATAAGGACGACGCTACTAAGATTTAGTCTCTCTACGTATTAAGGTATATTCGCCTTCTTACCTTAATTAAGTAGAGAGGTCTTAAGGTTAGTAAGAATACTAAGATTAAGGTTATTAGATAGTTTATAGAAGGTCTAGCCTTAACTTAGTAGGAGAGAGAAGAGAAGAGATAAGATAACGGCAACCTTAAAGCTCTTACTACCCTTAAGGGCTTCTTAAAGAGTATTCGGGATAAGTTTACGCTATACGACAATCGCTAGTTACGCTAGAATAGGTAGTATACTACTATCTAAGGCAATATAAGTACGTAGGAGTTCTCTCTTAAGCTCTAGCGACAAGTAAGGCTACTTAATCCTATCTCTATAAACTACGATATCGCGTAGCGTTACCGGAACGGCTTAAGACTCCTTGTCTAGATTAAGCTAGACAAGTCTAAAGTTAACCTAACTACTTATACCTTAAACGAAGTCGTCTCTAAGGCTATCGCTATTAACTTAGCCTTAAAGCGTATTACTCGCTACGTAGACTACGCTAGCGGTAGTACGAACAATTAACGCTACTTAAACTCTTCTAGCGCTCTAAGGCGCCCTCCTCTATACTTAGCTAATATAGTATAGGCTGTTATTAATACCCCTAGCTATTTTAACTATAAGGAGATCGGTTATCGCTAGTTTAACTACCTCTATAAGCTTAAACCCAATCTATAGGAACGTAAGCGATAGTTTAATAGCTATAAGGGCTCTAGCTATAGTAGCCGCTCTAGTTTAAAAAACTAGATAGCGACTTAAATAACTATAAGGCCCCCTTACCGCCTTCTATCGCCTTATTATATCTAGACCCTACCGGTCTCGAAGCCTTTAACGATCTTATATTTACTCTTATAATAGAACCCCTTAAGGACGAAAGGCTCGCCGAGACGCTTAATAACTAGCGTTAGTACTTAAGTACTATCGGTACCGGCCTCCTTATAGTTAAGGGAGATATTAGCGAGACTCCTTACGCTAAACCCGTCTCCTTTCTTCTTAATACTAGAGCTAGTAGTATATATACTTCTACTTAGCTAGCCTAGTCGTTCCTATAGTACTATTACGAAACGTAGTTAGGTAGTTACTACCTTAGGTACTAAGCTACCTATAGTATCGCCGCCGTAGCGCGGCTCTAGTACGGTTCGTAAAGTATTTACTCTTCGCGTTCCTCGCGCTCCTCTTAGATACTTCGTACTATAATACGTTTACAACCTACCCCCTACGGTCTCTAATAGTTTGTAGTACTAATATATAGACGTCGTAAGGTAAGTACGATAGCCTCGAAGTAAGCCGCGTTTATACGTATACCCTCTAAAGCCGCGTTTATACGCGTACTTACTAAAGCCGCGTCTATACGCGTACTCCTTAAAGGTTTGTAACTATTCCTTCTATTAAGTATATCGTCTACTAGATAGGAAGGTAGCGACTCGGCGCGCTAGCCTTTATTAGGTAGCTACGTAGAAGATACTAGTAGCGTAGAAGCTAAGAAGAGGTAACTAGCTATAGAGAAGATATAGCGTAAAGCGCGCGAGGTAAAAGAATAGAAAGATTAGTTATACTAGGATAAGGCGCTTAACCGCTTTAGTATTCTAAACCCCGTTAATACGTAGAGTTAGACAATAGTAGACTCTTAGTTATAATAGCGCTATAGTATTAGCGCTAGGCCTAGTCGCGAACGCCTTCGTAAGACTCGATCTAAAGAACCCGAGATACCTTAAGAGCGTAGCGGCTTACGTCCTCTACCTAAGCGTAACGGCTTATATTACGAGCGTAACGGCTTACGTTCTCTATACGGCTTAAGCGTACTCGAGTCGCGTAAATACCTAAACGGCGCTAACTATCCCTAACGCTACGCTAACGAGACTATAGAAGACAATAAAGAAGAGATCTCTCTCGACTTTACCGGTCTATATAAGAATATGTAGAATAAGGCTAAAGAACAACTTAATATCGTAGGTCTTTAAGCGTCTAACTTTAGGTTCGAGGACGCTATTAAGTTCTCTAACCTCGTAAAATCGAGACTAGAGGCTATGTACGCTATAGTAAAGTATATTACTCTCCGTAACGAGGACTATAAAGATAAGGCTACTCGCTACTACGAAGACGCTATAAGATATAAGAACGAGCGCAATAACTACCGTAATAAGTACGATAACTACCGTAATAAGTACGGTAGTCTAGTAGAGAAGTATAACGGGCTTAAGCGTACTTAGACGCAAGACTTAGAAGATAAGGTACTAGTACGTATCTAGGTAGTAGTAGAGACTAAAGAGTAGGAATATATCGTATAGGCCTCTAACTATACTAAGGGCCTATTCGAGTAACTAAAGGCGAATAAGGACGAGATCGTAGACTTATAGGCTAAAGCGGCTTAGCTAAGGGCCGACCTAGAGTAGTAGAGAGCTCTACTACCGCTACCGCTAAAGAAGAGGCTTACAATAGCGGAAATCTTTAAGAACTAGAATCGTCCTTAATAGTAACGTATAGTAAGCGACTCCGCCGTACCGTTTGTCTTAGGTAGCTTACTAGCTAGTAGCGTCGCGCTATACGAATATCGCTATACTCTAGGCTACGAGCTAGACTTCTTATACTACGAGTAGTACGAGCCCGAGTATCTAGCTCGGCCTATTCGTTAGCCCTTAGAGTTCCTCTATCCTTAGTAACGTAAGTACTCCTAGTAACGCGAGTACTTTTAGTAGCGCGCGTAGCCTTAGTTTACTCCGACTCCGAGTTATTCGGCGTCGTCTAGTAGCGTCGCGAAGTCTACGCGCTAGATAGAGCCTCTAGTCTTCTACGGTAATAAGACTAAGGATAAGGACGTCGAGTATAAGGTATAGAAGAGTAAAGTTAAGACTAAGCTTAAGATATCCTATAGCGACTATAACGACTATAGTCTTATAGCTACGGTCTATACGTATATAGCTAGTATAGCGTAGTAGATTGTCGAAAACTATATCGGCGACGAAGCGTCGACGTCGATCCGCTACTATACCGTTAAAGACTTATAGCGTATACTTAATAATAAGTTTACTAAGTAGTTTATAGAGACTATAGCTAAGGTCGACTACGACTAGATTAAGTAGGACTCTTTAGAGTCTTTCCTCGACTTCTACGTACGCTTTACCGATATCTCGGTACGCGCTAGTAAGGAACTAACTATAATAGACTTCTAGATAAAGCTTAACGAGAGCTACTAGCGTTAGACTAAGATAGAGATCTATTTACTATACGGTTAGTACCTCGAGAAGATTCGCTAGATCGAGAAGACGAATTCTCTTATTAAGGCTCTTAACCCTCGTAAGGAAGAGAGTAAGACGAATACTAATATAGACGTATCTAGCGGTAGTAAGCGTAAAGCGGTAGGCGCTACTACGACTACTACTACTACTAGTAGTAGTAGTAGTACTAGCGACGGCAATAATACGACAAAGGCCGTACGTATTATCCTAATAAAGTATAAGGATCTTCTACTATATAAAGACGCTAAAGAAGATTACTATAAGGCTAGTAGGCTCTACTACCGCTACTACGAGCCTAGCTATAGTTCGTTTAGTAAGGAGTATATCTTCTATAAGAGTAAGGGTTACTTTAGGTATAGTAACGTTAACCGCGAGATACTAATTAA
>JAKLLW010000954.1:0-20913 GCA_022814695.1 Neocatenulostroma microsporum | reverse complement strand
TTACCCATGGATTGAAGACGTGACCAACTCGTTGCGCCCCAGTTGCTGGATCGCTTGTCGGTCCCTGGGGTGGGAATATTGGCTGGCGTTTCATGCTGCCATCCGGCTGAGGGATCCGTACTGTTGGCGGCGGGTCTACCACTGACTGGGGCAGAGCCACTGCTTTGTGACGTTCAATCATGTCTATCCAGACACTGAGCACCGACTCGAGAGGCTGCCAAGGCGTGGGTCTCTCTCTACGGACGAGACCATGCGGATCGTCTTCGTTAAACACGCACATGTGCCTTCGTTGATCATATCTTGGCCGACGGGTCAGCAAATATCGATAGCTTCGAGTGACAGACAAACGCACACTATAGCGTCCGAGAAATCGCTTTTGTAGACATCGCCGGGGAGCAAGTAGAGAGAGATCAGGTCTTCAAAGCCAACGTCGTAATAATCTTCGAACATCGCTCCCGCATTCGCTAGACCGCTTGAATAACAGAAGAAGTAGTTCGGTTCTGGAGGGTCCGGAAAGGGAGGATTCTGTAGGGCGAGCTGTAGGAATTGCTGTAGGGGTGGTTTTAGTCTTTGCTGCGCTTGTGAAAGGTGCGAGAAATTGCGCGCATCTTGCCACCACGTTGTGCGTGGCATGTCTGAAAGGTCGTAACCGCTTGCCTGCCACCCGTGTTTGACAATCGCATTATGCAGAGCCGCACAGCGGTTGAAGTCTAGCGAACCTGCACTGCTTGTTGGAGGATTGCCACCATTGACTCGAAGGTGGCTGACTTCATCGAGGGCAGTAGTGTTCGCTCGGATCCTGACAGGTACATGTAAGGTTCCAGGATCTGACATTTGGATGGCCCTTCTACTGGACAATGATGCAAATCGGGATATGTATGCGCTGTTGCCTTACGGGATGAAAACGGTGCGAGCTGTGAACCATTAGCGTTCGGAAACGGTTGCGCCGATTCACCGAAGCCAGGTGCAAGGCTTGGTGACATTGAACGTGGCCGCCTTCTCCAAAAGTCGACACCTCGAACCGGCTGCTGTATTGTCCTTTAGAAGATTACGGAAAGCCGATATGTAGGAGACAGAAAGCATAAGCGTTATCCGTCTATCGCGTAGCTCTCGTAATTGTCTCCAAAGGTCGTAACCGCCTTCCATCTGTAGCATGGCTCGCTCGTAGACTCGCGACAATCGTGTCTGCTGGAGAACCTAAGCGGCCACGTCCATTGTCACTGGCCCTCGGTGCCGCTTCCATTCAATCTACAACCGGCGAGCCGCTAGGTGGAGCTCTGCTTCATATTTCCACTGCAAGATACACACCGCAGTATTAACTCTACTCCTCTTCTTCTAGATGTATGGATATGTGCTAACGAGCCGACGGTTAATGTTCACCAACCACTCGAGTCGAAATGCTCGATGAAGTGGTTGGCCTTGAACGCTCGTTGTGACTTGACTTGGTTTGCGGAAGTCTACAGCGTAAGCAACTCTCATATCTCATGACGAACCCAGCCCACGCTCTTCGGCCTTCAGAAGCTCTACCGCTACCGTCCTCGTTGTATCGTCGTTTCTACATCATAGTCTGCCTGGAAAGTAGGCCTTCAGAACCCCAGACGCTCCTGCTTACCGTTTGTCTCATCCACAGCTCGTCCAGAGCCCAGTCAGCTCTTGCAACGACTATCCGCCGCATCACTGAATGTACTTCTTCAGTCCACGTAGCCTCTCCTTCGCCTGCTCAAGCACATCATCGTTCTTGCACACCGCAAACCTCAGCCAATCCTCCACAATATGCGCATTCGCTTCCGTGAAGAACTCCGTGGGCGGGATAGCAGCCACGCCTAGCTCCTTAATGCAGAACCAACTGAGCTTGAAATCCCGTGGCCTGCTCGCAACATGCTCCGGAAATGGATAGTCTTCAGGCAGCTTCACCTTGGACAAGTTGACGAGCACGAAGTAGCCGCCTTCAGGGTCGGAGTAAGGCAGGTCCAGTTCCCGGAAGACTTCGGTGAAACGGTCGACTTTGCCCTTCATATCTGATTTGGCGGAATCCCAGAAACCGTGAGCATCCGCTTGTTCGAACGCCACGGCCGTCGCTTCCTGCAAAGGCGAAACAGAAGAGTAGCAGATCCTGGTATGCGCCGCACTGACATACTTTATCAGGTGCTCGGGGCCGATTAGCCAGCCTACTCGCCAGCCTGTGCAGTAGAAGTTCTTCCCGCCGGAGCCGACGGTGAGGGTGAGCTTCGCGATTTCGGGCGAGAGGGTCGCTATGCGGGTGAAAGGGACGTAGTAGAGGCGGTCGTAGACTTCGTCGGAGAGGATTATGATGTTGTGTTTGACGCACAGGTCGCCTATGGCTTGCAGTTCGGACTTGGTGAAGACTTTGCCGATGGGGTTGTGAGGGGTGTTGATGACGATCATGCGTGTTTTGTCGGTGATCTTGGCCTCGAGCTCCTTCATATCTAGCGACCACTCTCCTGCGGATGTTGTCTTGGTCGCACCGTCTTTGGGTGGGTGAAGAGGGACGTAGACGACTTTCCCGCCGGGCATCTCGATGTTGGAGATGTATTGGTCGAAGAAAGGCTCAAAGACTATGACCTCGTCGCCTTGCTCCAGGAAACCCATGAAAGCTGAGAGCATGCCTTCGTTGGCGCCGGTGGTGATGGTGACTTCTTTCTCCGAATCTATCTTCCGGCCGAAGAAGGGGGAGTATGCGTCGGCGATGGCTTTCTTGAGGCGGGGACGGCCCTACTGGGTGTTATTAGCCAGGCCTCCCTGCAGGTTGAGGGAGATGGACGGGAGTGGGTGTATGTACCTTGGTAGGCGAGTACTGATTGCAATCCACCTTGCTCAGAGCATCTCTTGCAGCGTCTAGCACAAAGTCTGGCGGGTTGTAGCCGAAGAAGCCTTGGCCCATGTTCACGATCGGTTGCACAGGTGAGGCTTGCGCGGCTTCGTTGACGATACTCCAGACATCTTGCTTCTGGCCAGCGACCCTCTTCGCGGGCTTGAATGGGTCTTGTATCATCGTGGACGCTGAGAAGGTTCGTGGGGTGGAGGTGGTGGGTTTGTGGACGAGGAAGGCTGAGCTCGCTCTCAGAGCAGGACCGCGGTGTGGTATCGAGTTACAGGCGAGTTTGGACAGTGCCGAACGTCGCAATGGCTGCATGGTGAAGGTGTAGCAAGCAAATGTTTGTGGTCTTACTCATGCTGTACCCCAGATTCTGTTATCCACCGCCGAAGCACGTCATCGTGCCTTCCGATACCGGCATGTGCATCCGCATCCCTTCTCCAGGACTACTCTTGTGCAGACCTCATCCTTTCACGATGCTTCATACACCCACACGGAGGATATCCCCAGCACTAGTAGCATCCGGTTTCTAGCACCATGCTACCTTTTACCATTACAATTACGCACTCCATTGCCTTCGCATTCACATTCGCACCCCATCTCGAGCTCACGTAAACACTTGACCCATCGCTACACTGGCGAAGCATCCCCACCGTCGTGGATAGCGTCACAAATTAGACCACGACGTCCACATTGCCAAATGCCAAGGGACTTTTACTACCGCCATACCCAACTTACTGCCCTCGCACTGGCATCCTCTCTGCATCAGACCACCAAGGGTCGGTTAGACAACGATTGTGGTCTCCATTCCTACCACGGTACGATAGGTCACTGGACTGCTTTCTAGGACTAGCAGAAACGGTAGTGAGTCAGGAGATGCAGAGCAGCTTTGTCAACAGCGTCGCCCGTTTGCCATCTCCAAAATAGGTAGGTCCCCTTCAGTCTTGTGAAGGCTTAACAGCTTTGGGTCAAGGGTGTAAACCCCTGGTAGATTTTGCTTGTTATACCAAGGCCAACATGTATCCGTACATGCTTGGCCTACCAGGAGTCCTTGGCCGAGTCCGTCGAGCAGGACATGCCTGCTTCGGACGTCAGGAAGGCTATATCTGGGGCTGGGGGTTTAGGGTGGGGCCTATATACATCCAGCGGTAGGATGAGACAGATCCTCGGTGGTCACGTTGTGACCAATGCGGATGTATTCTATGGTCCGTGGAAATGGATGCACATCCATCCCTACTTCGGGTTCCGAGGGAATCGGGATTAATTTGTCGTCCTTCGTCTCATTGCGCTTTTGTACCCATCATCAACCGCGGATCAAGGTCCAGAGGCGACGGACAACTTCAAGTGAAGTGCAAGCTGGACGTGGACCTGAATACGAAAAGCTAGTCGGTTCAGCTCTGGCCCAGTGTCAAGCGTATCTAATTGAGAGAGGTACCTGATGCCAGAGTGCAATCGTGGGATAGCATCGCTGCTCATATCTCACAGTCATCGGGCAGATACGTAAGCCAAGCCGGACCAGCAATCGGACGAGCGACACGCCTTGTCCTATCGAACACTGCTACGCTTGCTGATACCGAGTAGTCGATTACTAATTACGACCGTACTTTTAGCCTCACTCCTAGAACAGCTGTCGTAATGGTCGGATTCCCTGGTTAGGCGTGATCATCACACTGTAGGAATGCCCTCGCTGCCTAACTTGAGGACTAAACTGTCCATTGTACCCGTCAAGTACACCTTGGCATAAAGGACGGTAGGGCAAAGTCCTACGCAGCAATAATCTTGGAGCTCATGAAGGAGAAGTGTTGTCCACCTACAACGCTGAGGCTTACAACTCAACAGCTCCAACCCTTCAACCTCACTTTGAGAGATCACAGAAACCGACTCAGTCACATACCTTCACAATGCATCCATCCAGCCTGGTTGCTCTTCGGAGAGCGATGCTCGCCGCTCCCGCCCTCGCCGACCGCGAGTTCTTCCTCGGCGGCGAATCCGGCGGATCCGACTGCGGCGGCGGCGTCATACCCCAAGACTGCAACGACTCAGGCCTAGGGATGTTTGACTTACTCAGTTGCGACGATGTTAACATCGGTAGCCCCTCTACCCTCGACCTGACGACACCAGAGAACTGATTTACGATTGGTGCAACATCAATTTCACGGACGGCAATGTGTGCGGAGGCGCTACATCAAGCCTTGGTGCGTCGGCCTCCTACAGACAAGTATACGACACTGGAGGACAAATGCGCGGATGGGACGTTCTTTGCGTACCTGCTCGACATGGATCAGGGTAGGGCTACTATTGGGGAGTGCTACTATGAGTCTGTCTGGAGCACGGATTGTGCGAATGTGGTCGGAAGTCAGTTGTATACGGAGCTCATGTTCTGTAGTCTTGACGACCCTACTAGCTATCCTGAGTATAATGGGTAGAAGGGAGTAAGGACAGAAGATTACTGTTGGAGGAAGCTGACTGGATGAGCCCCTGGTTTCTGCACAGGCAGTGGTGATGTAAGGTGGACACTTGATCAATTGTTACGATTTCAACGTCAGCGTGGGACACTCTTGAAGATTAGGATGTTCGACACTTGGACATCGCGACCTCGACGTTGGAAGGGGAACGAAGAGGTGGGCGAAAAGCGATGAAGTATATAGACGCTTGTTCTAGTGATAATGATCGCGGGAATCACTCAATTGCCACAAGCTTTACTCTTCCGCCGCGTGGATTTGCACATCCGGCCATTAGGACCCATGGCACAGTGAGTCTCACACAACAGCGGCCATTCGTCGCTCCCGACAGCAAGGAGACTGCATCTGATGCTCATGTAGCCTGTCGGCAGTGTCTGGGCAGAGGTGTTTGTCATGTTGCTATGTCTCGGCGGTGTAGGAAAGATGTCACTGAGAAAGCTGTTTGAGACTTCGTCCTGATTGCTAGCAAGTGGTGAATTCATTGGTCAATCGAAGACTGAGTCGCTCTGTGTGTGAAGTGCTTCCGAGAAGTTCTAACCTCGGGTTCAGCGCGTGGACTCGCGTCAGGTTCGCGTTGCCCGGAAGTGCATTGTTGCCTGAACTAAACTTTCTCTTCTCCTGGCGGTGGCACGAAATAATACATGTATTCGCCCAAGGTAGGTGCTTCGCATTACATCTCTCCAATCACTCTTTAGTCTCTTCAATTGCCACTCCTGATTGTCAGAATGTTGCCGGAGTTTCTGGCCGGCAGCTACAAGCGGTACAAAGAAGACACAGACATCTTCACGACATGGCTTGCCAAAGCCGCCGCAGCATGTCGCTCCACATCTTCAGACGTAGCGAAGCAGAAGGCTGCTCCTCAGAAGCAGGCAGCCGCTCCTGTGTTTGTGGCTGCACCGAAGCTGAAAGGCAGAGCTCGTATGCTAGCGAAGAAAGCGGCTGCTGATGAAGGCGGGAAGGAGAACAAGTCTTCCAATGCTGATGCAACTACTACTTCGGGTGCTAAGAAGACTGGCGCGAGGTACTCTGTGAACACTGGTGAGATCCTCAAGCAAGCTCAAGCAGTGGCGGCGTCGGCGAAGACGTTTGAGCTGCCGGTCGACATTCAGCGGGTTGTCGAGCGAGCCATTGGCGCGAGGCAGCGATGCACGAGATGGTTCCGGAAACTGGCCCAGAAGAATTGAAGTACGACGGAGGATGAGCAGCATGAGCAATTCACGCAAATCCTAGCGGATGCTTTGGCCTTGCTCAAGCCAGCTGCTTCGGCATCAGGAGGCAAGGCCCCAGCGAAAGACAAGGAAGCTGTCTCGGCTGGCAAGGCAAATGAAACTGCTATTGAGACTCTACACAATCGCTTCTCTTTGCTGAACATCGAAGACCCGTCAGATGTCGTAGACTTCGAAGCTACGAAGGTCGAGACGGCCAAGAAGCCAGCGAAGGGCCAAGCCAAGGACGATGTGATGGACATCTACGAACTCTTGCTCGACTGGCAGGAAGACATGACCTTCATGGTGTACTGCTTCTTCGAAGATATGCACCAGATCCAAGAATACATCATGGAGGTATGGCAGGAGTACAAGGACGACAAGCTTGACCTCGTCACCGCATCAGTGACTACTAATGCTGCAATCGACATGGTCAAGCACATCGAGGACGACATCATCAAATTCTCTCACAAGCTGCTGAACAAGCCGGAATCGTACTGGAAGTTCATGTCTATACTCTACGCCAACAACGCAGCGGAAGAAGGGTACGACCTGGACGAACGGCTGGCTAGCACCAAGTCGCTTGAGATCAGCGCCTTCGATGACTTCCTGTACCTGCCTACGGCTCGTGCTGTTTCCGCCGTCAAGCGTATGTTCGAGCTGAAGGTGGCGTACCCACAGCCCGTGCCGCCTGCGAGATTCGGATACATCTCCCGTCCAGAGTTGCTCGACTTGCCAAAGTACAAGCAGATGGAGGACGAGCATACACGGATTGCCCAGATGCTCATCGACGTGGCCTTCAACGACCAGATGAGCAGTATGGCGGACAAGGCGTTCAATCGAGGTATCAAGACCTACCATCCTCGCCAAGACTCTTTCATCAAGGCTGCTAGAGCCTTGAAACAGGATAATGAGTTCAGTGTCTGGATCGTCTTCGCTTGTCGTCTGTTGCTTGATATCCAGACTACCATGGGCGACAAGGTCGGTAAAGGGAAGGAGGAGATGAATGCTCAGTGCAACAAGCAGTGGGATGTCATGAGATATAAGAAGGAGAGAGGTGGCGAAGCGCTCGGTTTTGAAGACGGCCTGTACTGGCTGACGAAGGATGGGCACGTCCCGATGCAGATCTTCGACCTCGTTCAATGGTCCGTTCAGCATCCGTTCATGTCGATGATGAAGCCCAAGTGGTTGGAAGAAAAGGCGCAGAAACCTCAGTGGTTCAGTCCTGATGAGCTGCCGGAGGAATATAAGAAGGACGCTGAAGAGATGATGCGTAAGAGAGGCATCGATCCGAATGCGAGGATGCCGCCGGAGATGCAGGCAGGCGTGGACAAGGTACGCATCTCATGGGTGGAACCTCCGGGAGGCCGTTTCAGACATCTGAAAGCACTCCAGACCGTGTGAGACATCCGCTGACCCTTATACTCATCGCTTCGTAGGTCAATATACGTCAGATGATTGAGCCGGCACCCGATCCTATGCACATACATTCGAACAACCCACTGACGTGCGGGACGATACTGTTCGACCTGAAGATGATGGTAGAAGAGTGTGGTATAACTTTCACGAACCATCATCTCGCTATCCTCTGCATCGCCCATCTGTACAATGCACTTCACCAAACAAAGTTCCTCGACGTTCACTGGCCGGAGCTGGACCGACTGATCGACCTGCACTTCACCACCCTCTTCGGCACCGCCCTGCCCACTACGTGCAAAGAGGCCAACTCCCGACTAGCAGTCAAGATCGGCGTCTCCGCGGCCAACTTCGCGAGGAACAGCCGCGGAAGCACCCGCCAGAGTCTTATGCGGGCTAGTAATGCGATGAAGAAGCAGGGTTGGGCATTGCAGCACAACGGTACTTTTGAGATCTTCCGGAACGAGTACAAGGACAGCAATATCGAGCGGGCGTTCTATCGACTGGAAGGCACGATGCAGCAGGAACAAGCGGTTGCTAAGAATACTCCAGCTTTCCGCCAGCTCACGCCCATGCAGTTTCTTCGCCAGATCCGGGAGCATGTGCCTAAGGTGCTGGAGGAGACTAGTATCGACTATATCACCCTGACCAGGGTCTGTATGCAGATCTTGAGGCAGATCAGAGAGGAGATCTCGGAGGAGCTGGATGTGGATCATTTCACGAAGAATGACGGAGACTCGAATGAGCCGGGGTTTATGGTTATGGCGCTGGGGATCTTGCATGAAGCTGGTGAGCTCGAGATTGTGCAGGATGAGATTATGAAGAAGAGGGATAAGCGGATGAAGGGTGGACCGCAGCTGGAGGTGGCGGGGGAGGTGATGAGGGAGTTCTTGACGGCGGAGAATCTTATGAGGGAGGCGGCTGCAAGGCAGGGGTCTGGTCGATCGTTTGTGGACCTATGATTGGTTTGCTGGCGTACCGGCGGTGGCAAGTCTTGGAGCCAGCACATGGCCGACTGAGGACCCGCGCAGCCTTACCAAGCGCCGCAGTTACCGAGCCAACTGACTGCCTTCTAGACACCAATCTTGGAACGTCTGAGGTCTTGCCACGTTTGGTAGGCAGGTGAGACAGGCCGGAGTGCTTGACAAAGGCGATCAGACACCGAACTCGCAGAGCAGAACGCCCTGCAACTGAAGATGGCTCTAATTGGTATGACGCCGAAGCTAATGTCGCCTCGAAGGCAAAGCTGCCTTGCTGGGCGTCGGATGTGCTCTTACCGGTTACACGAATAGGCTGCAAGGACGGAGATTATCGACTTAGCGCATGAAGTACAGACAGTTCTCAAGGAAAATCCGTATCCTTAAGATGCTGGTCAATCGATATCATAGTAGCCTAGCCAGTTCATTTGGGCGTACTGCGTTACCTCAAGGCGCCCAATGCATAAGGCTTCGTCCCGCTTCTCACAATGTACACTTCTCCGATGAGGACCGCGCTTCCGACAGCCATAGCAAACGCAATGATGGGAAAGTTCACCCTCGCGAACTCGGACGCCCGTACTATGATGTGCTTGCGCTGGAGAATGTCCCGCCAGAGTAAGCCGGCTAGTGATGCGCTGAAGGCAGTGCTGAAAGCACCGAAGTTCACTCCGAGAGCCATGCTGTAGACTGTGGCCCAGAAGTTCCGCTCGCTGATCGGCACTCCGCTTTCCTTGTGGATCTCGAGCCATGATTGAATCACCCGGCAAAGCAGTATGGTGGTTCCGATATTTGTACCCGCGAAGTTGCAAAGTACGACGGCCAAGAAGCCCATGCCGCCGACAGCACCTACTGTGCCGGTCTTTCTTTGCCAGCGATCCCACCCGTGAGCGAATACTGGAACCCAGCCTTTCGTGACCAGTCCTTGAACAAGGACGAACATGCATAGTGCGAAAGGCACCAAGGCCCATGGGAGATGTCCAAGTACTGCGGCAGTCGTTGGGAAGGTCTCTTGGAACCAGCGGTACACATTCGTGACGAGCGAAACCAATGTTGGTCGGCCGTCATTATTGGAGAGCATTTCGATTTCAACGGATTCTGGCATCTTTTCGTCCACGAAATCGCTGCGTGGCTCGCTTGAGTAGCCCTCCTCCGACGTCATGGGCGAGGTGCAAGTAGATGGCAAAGCTTCGCCGTCTCCAGAGACTGGCGTGATCTCATCTTGTTGACTCTCCGGTAGGTCTGCGCTTTCCATTGGCTCTTGCTTCTCCTTCCCCTTGATCTCTTCCGCTCTCTTCATTGCTCGCCGCTCACGAGCCCGTTGAGCTTCCCGACGGCCATCTCGGGCTATTTTGCGAGTCTCCTCTCGATGATACCAGCCAAAGCCAAGATCCCAGCAAAACATTACGAATGCAGCTGGCAATGTCACCCAGAACACTGGATGCTCGGTACCAGTGTCTGTAGCTGCGTTGAGTGCGAGGATTGTGATAAGCGTGACGGCCATGATGACAGCACCGAAGGCAGCTCCTCCTTTGTCAAGAAATGGGTTCATGATCTCCTGTAGCGGGAGGCTTTTGTCTGCGCAGAGATTAGTGGCAGTCAGGAGTATTTTGGAAAGGAGAGCAGCGTGTTTTCATTCTAGCGCAAAGCCGGCAAGACCAGTGCAACGGTGTGCTGTAGTTGCCGTTTGAAGAGTGCTGGCTGCCGACTGGAGCTTTCTGGTCAGACGAAGTGCAAGGGAGACTTACCCTCGTCTTCCGATTCGACCCTGGAGTTTGGAATGTTTGGGTTGACCTTGGGTTTGTCCCGTTCCTCGTCGGATAACGTGTGGAGCTCGATCGAGGATGGGATCAGCAGGTTCTTGTCGTCGCGGAAGACTATGTACAGCATAAATGGGTACAGGACGATCCCAGTAATCTGATTTGCATGTCAGTAAGGATCCCAAGCGTGATCAAGCGATCAAAGCCAACCGGTGGGCGCCACAGCAGGTCAACCTCTACTTACGATGACTGGGACAATCACATTGGCAGTGTACACAATGAACTTGATGTTGAAGGCCCCTGCCAGTACGAGGTTTGTCGGATTCGAGGAAACCAAAATCGCCGAGCCGATGTTGGCGATGCAGAACTGACTGTGGATCCATGCTCTCGGATGATCTATGTTCTTCGCCACCCTTGTCATATAAGCAAGGAATGCCGTGCCAGATAGAATGACCGGGTCGTTTCCAACGAAGCCAGACAAGGCGAAGAAGAAGGCGTAGAGGTATAGGAACAACATGTTGCCGTTCTTGCCAGCCTTCTTGAGTACCATGAAAGCAAGGTATCTGATCAGACCGGAGGCATCGATTGAGATCGCGATATATGCAAGCGTCAAAAAGAAGACCATGATGTCGAGCGGGGCAACATGATTGGCGCCGACAACGCCATCGTGGACCTCCTGTCGTCCAATAGCCAAGATAGCAAGTAGGAAGAGATCGGCAATGAGCGGCGCCGTCAGAAAGTTCAATGGAAACATCAGTATTTTGAAGTGCTTGGTCTCCGAGTGCCTGTGCTTGGTATCCTTTTCCAGAGCAGGCTCCGGGGTCTGGCTCGGCGTCGGTTTGGTACTTCGTCTCAGCGGAGGTATGATCCGGCAGGCACGCAGCGCCTTGAGAGTGATGTTCCAGACACGTTTCGGCACGTATATTGGCACGTGAAACGGGAATAAAACCACCAAGTCTAAGTCTAGTAATCAGTACGGTCCGCACGGATGGTAGCAGATTCCATACTCGTTATCACGAAGACAATGAGGGTGATTATTGACCGCCAGGTCTTGATCTGGCTCGTATCTAGGCCGGGCATATCGAATCTAGATGCCGTATGGTACTCCAGTAGATGATGATGTGTAGTCGTGAGTGAGATCCTGTTGAAAAATTGCCGCTTTGCTGATGGATTGATGCCGCTGAGCAATGATGCGCGCTTTGCTTCCGGCCATGATTCTCTCCGTGAATCTCAAGAAAGCATTCTAGACTTCAGTCACCAAGGGAAGCAGCCCTGCTGGTGGAGCGCTGATGTGAAACACTCTGGAGTGAACAGTGAATTGGGAGTGGGGCTGATGGAGCTTGGAGAAAAGAGGTAATCTCAGCGCTTAGACCCCGCCAGCCGTCGAAGCCCTATTAGACAGTTTTAGTAGCGCAACTACAAGGCCTTATAGAGTGCTTTGCAGGCCGAAAATGGCAGTTGACTAGGCCCAAATAAGAAGTAGGTCTATGTGAGTCTACAAGGCCTTGTAGACCTTCTATAAGGCCTTGTAGACAAGGGTTTAAGTCTAGATAAAGTTTAGTTTTTACGGATACGGCCTAGTCGCTCTTAGCTAGTAAACTTTATCTAAAACGCGTACTATCGGTCGCGTACTATTATTATTATCTTCTTACTATAAACCTCGTTATATACTTAACTAAGATAGAGTTTATTTAATAGAATCCTTTATAACTAATAGGTAGAGAGTACTTAATAGCGTACCTTCTATCTACTACGCCTTCGTAATAGTTATAGCGATCTAATAGCGAAATACCGCTACTATAGAGCTAGTCGCCTATACTAGGACTACTATCTATTAGAGGATAGCGGCCTCTAAATATACTAAACGTACCTTCTATAATAGGCCTACCTCTATAGTCTACAAGCGCTCGACCGGCTAAGTACTCGTTAAGCGCGATACCGTCTATCGAGCGTACTATAGTATAGTCGGAGTCGTCGTAATAAGTAGAGTCCTTATAACGGTAGAGCGTAATACCGGCTTTAGATAAGAGAGTAACTACTAGAGGTATAAGCGAAAAACAATACCTCTATACGTTACGTATTTAGCTCTAGCTAGATATAAAGGAGTAGAAGGGGCTAGACGGATATTAGAAGAAGGTAATAGATCGGTATAAAGTAGCTAGATATAAGAGGTATAAGAGTCTAAATAAGATACTACTAGATAAGGCTAAAGCGTTTACGAAGATAATAGAAGATTCCCTTTAGACCGAGACCGATACTAAGAACGAGATAGAGCTCTTTATCGCTTAAAAAGAGTAGTACGATTTTAAGAAGGAGTATAACGTACGTATTAAAGAGTAGATAGCTAAGAAGGAAGCTATAGTAGAGGCAAGGTATAAGACTATTAAATCGCGTAACGATATACTAAAAAGGTAGGAGGGTAAGAAGGTAATTAAGGTAGATAAGATTAAGGATAATAGTAAAGACGCTATAATAGATAAAACTAGCGATACCGAGTCCGAGGATAGTAAGGATAGCGATAGTAATAGCTATACTATACGCGAGTCGATAAGGCTGTCTAAAAGTAACGCTAGTAATAGCTATAGTACTCGCGAGTTAATAAGATAGTCTAAAACTCCGAGTAAGCGTAAGGATAATATCCCCTTATTAAAGTTAGAGCGTACTAAGAAACTACGGTAGCGTAATACCGACAATCTAAATAGGCCGTCGTAGAGTAAGATCGATAGAACTATAGTTAACGGTATAAACTCCTTTAAGCTATAGCTCGATAGTAAGAGAGTTACTCTAACGACTCTAACTCTAGCTCTAGCTCTACCCTTAACCGAAGATCTAATAAAGTAGGTAGATAACCGTATTAGTAGCTTCGAGTCGAAGATTAGAGGGTAATTATAGGACTTAATATAGATAATATAGTAGTAATAGTAGCTATAGCTATAGAACGATCCGTTTAACTTTAGTATACTATAGGACTTTAGTATTAGTAAGGCTAGTAAGGGTAACGCTTAAGTTAGTACTAGAGTTAACGATTTTACTAGCCCTTTCGATAGCGCTTTTCCTTAGATTTAGTAAGCTCTACTTAGAGGCTAGCGTTACGTTATTTCTTACTTAAAAAATTCGAGAGGTAGATTAAATAAAATGTCTAGTACTATACTTAAAGCTTCTATAATTTGTATATAGAAGTTTATATTATAGTATTAGTACTAAGGCTCTAAACTAAAGTAGTAGTTAGAGTTTTTAAAACTTTTAGAAATCGCGGAATATAGCCGTAGTATCGGTAATAGTTATAGCGTTCTACTAGCGAGTACGCCGGTAGAGAAAAGTGTCTAAAAGGGGTAGTTTTACCTATTACTACCGTTATTATCCTTATCGCCTTCCTTCTATTACAAACTAAGGTATTCTTTAACCGAGAGTAGTAAAATACTATATCGATCGCTAGTCTAGTTACGGCCTCTAATATAGGTTATATAGTTAACTAGTAGTACTATAGCTCTATAGTAAGCTCTAATAGGTTATTTACTAAGCTAGAGCTTTAAAGAGAAGGTAGTATAGGTAAAATAGTTATAAATATAGCCGAATTCGTACTTAATACTAATACGTACGTCTAAGAGCTTCTTATTAAAGCGCTTATAAGCTACTAGTAGTACCTTCTAGCCTCGTAGATATAAATAAGAAGCTATTATACTAAAGCCGTTATCGTACGCTAGATTACTATAAAGAAAGAGTATCTTACGTTAGTTTATTATCTATTTAAGTTGCTCTAGTACGCGCGACTCTTAGTATATCGACTAGTCGTTATTCTTACTATAAAACGGACCGATTAAGCTAATAATAAGACTATTTAGAGTAACGATTACCTATAGCTTTAGGCTATAAGCCTTAGTATAACTACTATAGTACTTCTTCTACTCTTTCTTTAGTCTTATAAACCCTATAAAGTAACTATTAACGAATCTCTAAATAGTACTACTAGTATCTTCTAATATAGCCTCTATATACGCTCTTAATCGCTAGTACTTATAGAGTAAGAAGTTCTACGTAATCTACGTATTAAATTGCGTTAAGAGGTACTCGATTATATTATTAAAGGTAATAGATAGAAAGCTACTACTATAGCTAAAGGTTTTAAGGTAATTAGTCTACTTTAATAGATAGACTAGCTACTATAGTACTATATATAGAGCGAGCTTAGTTAATAGCTTTAAACGATTATAGTAGTTAATCGAGCTAATATCGAATACTCTAAGTAACTACTCTACCTCTAAGCGCTAGAGCCTATACTAGTTATTAGTAGATAATAATAATAGCGTAGATAAATAAGAGTAATACTTTACTCTATAAGAGTACGTATTATCGTACTAGCTATCTAATATCTACTAATAAGACTAGTATAGTATTAGCTTATAGTATCGCTATTTGCGAGGCTTCTAAGAGTAGTAGTAGTACTAGTAAACTATCGTTATTATTATAAACTCTATTACTATAGTTTCTTCTTTATCTATATCGATATCTATAGTATACTATATATAGTAAGTAACAACTTAAGTTACTAAAGTAGTAAACAACACGGTAAATAACGCGCTAAGGTACGCGTTGCGTATAAACGCGATATTGCCGCGCTCAAATTGCCTATACCTACTAGTCTAAAAGAGGCTATATAGTATCTTCCGTCTTGTCTCGATTCGGTCTACAAACTGCTCTATAAGGCCTTGCAGTTGCGCTACTAAAACTGTCTAATAGTTATACTGTAATAGCAATAGGTAGGATACGCCGACTAACTAGCACAGCGTCGAACATTTCTCGTCGTCCTCCGCCTCACCATTGCGGCCTTCTGTCCTCCCTGTGGACTTTAGACAGCGGTAAGCCCTCGAGGACAGCATTGCCTGCTCCTTCCGCGCGTCCGTGGCTCTGCTTTCTGACCAGGTACTTTCAAGGCTTCAAGACCAACCAGTTAGATTTGGTACTAGAGGTCTTTATCACTCAAGATCTTCGCCGAACACGTCTTCGCTGGCGGCATCGACGATTGTCGACTTGAGATCCTCCACCGTAGTATCCTCTGCCGACGCGATCTTGTGAGACTGTAAAGACTGGAGCGTGAAGGTGAGATGAGTTTGGTCAAGAATCATACCCGGATGGTCAGTAAATTGTTTGTACATACCCATTTGCGGCTGTTGTGAGACTGAGTGGGGTTGATGGTGTCGCAATGTACATGGTGTGTTGCCGAGAATCATACACTCTATGCTTCACAGATACTCGCCTGTTCACTCGCGTCAACGGCTGGCCAATCCTTCAACCGCTCAGCTCTTCTTCTCCGTCTCCTCCACAATATCGCTCATGAACGCGCCTCCAAGCAAGATGGCGGGCTCGTCGAGCTTATGGTGTTCATAGCTCAGTGTCCCTACACCGCCAGCTTCGAGGATCAAGCTCGGATTGTCTGCTATGTTCTTATGGATCCACCTCCCTGCGAAAGCTCGGAGGATGTGTCCATGCGCCACAACCAGCACATCGTAAGGTTCGGTTACCGAGCCTTTTGGTTGACCGATCGCGTGGGCGTGAAAGCGTTTCCGGATATCGGCTATGAGGGCGTCTAGGCGTTCTGTAATCTGTTCAGGTGATCTAGACGGAATCAACAGTCAGCGTCAGCTCTCGGCCACATTCAACAGCAACTCACTCTCCACCCGGACACCCATCCCTCCAGATATCCCACTCATGCTCCCCTTTCTGCTTCCTCTGCTCCGCAATCTCCTTGGACGTCACACCCTCATACTCTCCATAATCCCACTCCGCGATGGCGTCTGTAACCTCAACCTTCGCATTCGTGCCCTGCCCAAAGCCAACCTCTTTCCCTCCCACCTTATCACCTTTGTTCTCCTCGGCAATGTCACCGTGTTGGCCCCAGGGCATGTCGTCTTTACATCCTAGACCAAGTAATTCGAGAGTTCTTTGCGCGCGCTTGCGAGGCGAGACGTAGATGTGTGCGAGGTTCTTGGGAATGATCAGGCGATCTGCGCCGACGAGCGCTCGGCCGGTGGCTCGTATGCGCTTTTCGCCATTGCCTGTGAGAGGGATGTCCGAGGTTCCTGTGTGGCGGCCGTTGAGAGACCATTCTGTCTCGCCGTGCCGGATGATGAAGACTCGAGGGGTCGTCATGGTTCGCTTGGTCGTATGAAAGCAGAACGGCTGAGGAGAGTCGAGTCTACGTCCAAAGATGTAGAGACTGGAAGGGTTCCTGGGCTAAGTAGAGGAGCACAGAGAGAGGGTATAACGAAGTAAGAACAGATTGAGAAACATGTTTACCTCTGGCATCACCATCACCCACGGTGAAGTGGGGTGTACCTTCGACGTCACCGAGAAAGGTACCCTGCTCTAGCTCTCCCGTACGAGCCGGAGAGTACAGTGAAAGTCAATGCCACACATTCATGCAGCTCAGAGCATGTCATCTGTCAACAAGCAGACGAGGAGAGGCAGGATGCTGATGGAAGAGTGACAAAGCGGCTGGCACGCGAAAGCTGCATGCGAGGGCCGGCAGCACCGTCTTGGCAACGGCTGTGTGGTTGTCCGCATCGAAGCGACAAGAGTTCACCTCTTCGTCACCTTAGCAATGCGATCTTCCCATGAGTCCACAGTGCCTGTAAAATTGGGTGCAAGCCTAGCCAAGGCGTACAACAAGATTGAACTTCTGGAGTATGAAGGCAAGTGACGACATATCAATCGTACTTCAGCGACATCGTCAAATCCTGCTCAGTCGAAGGATAGCCGCAAATGGGTATGTACATATAGATCGTTCATCAACCGGCCCGTCGTCAGTAATAACCGTTGGTCAATCATGAGTCTTCACGTTCTGCTCATCACCACCGATCCTTTCTCATACTCACGCCCCAGTCTTCCCATCACTCGAATCAACAATACTCGCCCTCCTCGTCGTATGCCCCGTAATGAACACCTTCTTCCACCTAAAAGCGAGCAAATCCGTCGTCCTAATGAATGTAAGCATTAAACTCGAATAAAGGTCGTACACATGGGTACTCACGTCTCCTTCGCGTTAGCGATATTCTCCCTCACAATTTCCATGGTCCTAAATCCATGAGTATAAGCATTGATCTCGAGTAATGGACATACACAAGGGTACTCACGGTCTCTGAAAGATAAGATCAATCTCCTCCAGCGTCTTATCTTTCGTCTCGGGCATGAAGAGGATCTGGTAGAACCACCCGAGCACCGCTATCCCGCCGTAGAACCCAAGAGTCAGGCCAGTCGGGGTGAAGGCCTCCTGCATACCGGTGAAGTTGTACGTCACAATGAACGACGACAGGAACAACCACCCATCCGACGTCGTCATGCCGTAGGAGCGGAGATAAGTAGGGTAGACTTCTGCGGGAATCACCCAGGTAAGGCAGGCGTAGGAACCGAAGAAGATTTCGTAGATGATTAGGCCGGTGAGGTAGACGCCTTCTGTTGCCATTTGGCCGTGGACATGGTAGGAGACGCCTACGAGGACGAGGCCGACGAAGAAGCCGGGCAGCATGGCGATGGCCCAGAAGCGACGGCCGCAGGTTTCCATGAGGAAGATGGCTGGGATCGTGCCAATGAGGAGGGAGCCACCGCCGACGAGCGACATGCTGAGATCGGTGGGTGTAAGGGTTAGCAAGCGTCTCGAAAAGCATACATGCGGCAGTCGCAGAGGTCTGAGACGGCCTTCAAGGGAGGCTATACGTACTAGTTGGCCTGGAAGCGATTGAAGCCGATTTGGTTCATCAAAACTGACATATAGTACATACTGCAAACTCATATTAGCTCGGCAATACAGTCTGGCTGCTGTGGAGATGCACTTACATGGCGTTGATACCAGTGAACTGCCCGAGGAAGATCCTGGAAACCCCATTAGAATAAGCTACGATGGTCGAGCAAGGGTACTACTCAAGGATACTCACATCACGTTGGCGTAAATGATCGCCCTACGGCAGCGAGGCTTAGTGAAGAAGTCTAGCCATGGGGCACGGCGGGAGTCTGAGCCAGCGGCCACCTCAGCTTCTTCCTCTTCTGTTGAGACTTTGGCAAGGAAGAACTCTTCGCGCGACTCGACGTCCCTTGTTCCGCGGATGCGGCGCCAGACTTTGTAGGCCTCGAGATATTTGCCTTTGTGCATCAGAAAGCGAGGGGACTCCGGCCTAGCTACGTGGTCAGCGGGGATCGAGGAGAGTCGACATAAGGGATGAGGCCTACATGAAGAGCATGCCAACCAGCATAATCGTTGAGAAAACCAGGGAGGACCCAAGGATGTAGCGCCAGTTTCCTTCGACCGATAGGAACATAGCTGCCACGGCGTAGCCTAGCACTTCGCCGAGCGCAATATTGAACTGATATAAGGATACCATGTTCCCTCTAAGTCGACGCTCGACTGTCTCAGCAACGTAGACTGGGACTGTGCCGCCTTCGAGACCAACACCGAATCCTAGGATGACTCTCGCCGCAATGATCATTCCATAGTTGATGCTTCCGGCCTCGAGAGCGCCGCCCTAGAAGCAATGGGTGTGGGGGTTAGCGGATGTCTCGCAGAAGCTTCGAGGTTTTGGGGTGTCCGTACAATCGTGTAGAGGATACAAGAAATTATGATTGACCAGCGGCGACCAAACCATTCGTTGCAAGGCGATAGGATGAGAGCTCCGCCCACAGCACCTAATGGCATACCGCTGTTCACCAAGCTGTTCTGCTGGGCCGAGAGACCAAGGTCTCTGGGCAAGAACAGATTCGCCTAGGAAGTGATGGGTATAAGGGTCAGCAGACGTCTCACAAAGGCTGGAGTGCTTCCAGATGTCTGAAACGGACTCCCGGGGGTTCTACCCATCAGATACGTACTCCTGATATGAGCGACTGGTCGAGACCAGAGAGAAGACCTGGAAACCCCATGAGTATAAGCTTCATGGTCTCGAGTAATGGTTACACTCATGGGTCCTCACCTCCCATCGATGCGAAAGCAACTAATAGCCAGGTGAAGTGCTTCGGGTTCGCGAACTCAAGGTCGAAAATGCTCTTCTTGTCGCCTTGTGCGAGCCTCTCCTGCTCCAGCTGTTCCATGAGAGCGTCTGCTTCCCACCCACCAGCGTGAGCGATGTCGAGGGCTTCTTTCTTGCTATGGATGTTAGGGACGCTCTAAAAGCGATGGGTGTAAGGGTCAGCAGATGTCTTCAAAATCTGGCGGCAGTCTCAGGAATCCGAAATGGCCTCCGAGGGTTCTACCCATCGGTATACGTACGCCTGCTCGGATCGCTTCCTGGACTTCGGCGGCAGACATTCGACGTCGCTCGTTGTAGGTGGCATCTTCGTAGTGGTGCTCCTGGCTTGGGGAGGCCAGGTCCGTCTTCAACTCCTTCTCGTTCCCCATCACGACAGTGAAGAGCCTTCCGAGGTTCAGGAAAAGGTACGACTAGCAGAGACAAGGCTGAAGGTGAAGAAGGTTAAGACTGAGCTGCTGCGAGGCAAGGAAAATCGTATCGCATCTGTAACGAAACGAAAGACTGCTGTCAACCAACCCATGACCTTGTGGGTAACGTCCCACCTTATATGTTGCACTCCAGCGGAGACCTGCCCGAGGGGTCTCCAAGTCGTTTGTGCCGTATCAGGGTGCCAGTATGTTGTGACGTCCAAGCGCACGCGCTGTGAAAAGCTCCAGCTCCAGATGGAGCACCCACAACCAGGCATACGCACAGACATGGACAGGCATCGAATGGAGTGTCCCATGTTTGTGCCGCACGAGCCGCTCATATCCCAGGCGTTGTGCACCCAATTGACCAATCGTCCTTGCAGCTGTTGGCGATGGTGGAGTACAGATCAAGCATTCCAACTGCGTCGGACCGATTAGTAGGTCCACAGCTTGTGGATCTTGGTATTCTTCGTGCGATCTAGCGCAGGAAGAAAGGTTCTAGCGTGGTGGAAGTGTTTCAATGGTGTACGGCACGGCGGCGAGGGCGGATCATCATGCATGGAGATCAGACGAGCAGTCGAAGCTCGTTGAGACTGACGCAGGCTGTGGGCGATCTCAAGGCGGGTTTGATCACTCAAGGCTGCGCTCTGGAGTACGTATTCGCGGGGTCGAGTCTTTCGGCCTCATTCGATGCAGGATGATGAACAGCTCATGGGGAGGTTGTACAACGTGAGGTTCGACGTTGAAGCCCGGTAGTCGGCGACGAGAGTTTCTAGCCCTCCAAAACTTTCCGGGGATCAGCCAAAACTCTCTACCACACCGACACCGACACGGGCCACGGC
>JAKLLW010000953.1:0-20946 GCA_022814695.1 Neocatenulostroma microsporum | reverse complement strand
CTCGTATGTCTGTTCGGGCTGGTCGTGGGTGTTGTTGTTCGATGCTTGATTCGCGTACTGCAGATGCGGCGGTTGGGAATGCGCGCCTTCCATTCCCATTCCGTCTACGACGCTACCTCGACCCGCTGGAGGCTTTCTCCATAATAGTCGTACCAAACGTGAGTATCGGTCGCCGACGTCGTTTGCGCATGCGCTTGCCTTTTGCAGTTTGTCGACAGCGTCCGTGATCAATCGTTTGACACTCCCGCCACCCATTACTCCAGTGCTTCTTGCTTTATAAAGGAAACAGGCGCTGTAGATGATGTAAAGATAGTAGCGCAATGGCATGAACCGAAACGTCTCCACTGGATCAACGAACGAGTTGAATGTGCTAAGTAGGCATTTGGCCGCATCGATCGCGTCATATATGAACCTGGCGTCTGGTGTGGCCGCTACATCCGCGAACGGATAGGCAGGAGTCCTCGTGTGGTGACCGTTGGTAGAAGCTGCCTGGGCTTGCGCTACCAAGCGGTTGAGCGTTGCTTGGTATGCGAATGCATTGATGTACAGCCGCAAGTACTCATATGAAAGTATGAGACTGGCTTTCAGAGGTGGCGAGCATGTGAACACACCCCATGTCGAATGCCAAGAGCGCAATGCTACTCGGAAGTCGTCAATATACCTATAACGATGTCAGTTGTGCCTCTGAGCAGATACGCTGGACGTACTTTACGTATTCTCCGCCGAAGTTCAGCTGATTTGATCGACTCTTCGTTGCATACAAAACATCATGGGCGTTCGAGAAAAGCTGCGTGAGCTCCAGATTTGCCTGGAAGATAGCAGCAAAGTCGTCATGTCTATTGAGCCTTGGCTGTAGACTTGGAAAGTCTTGCGCCCGTAGTGCTGTCATTGGACCAGGGCCCCTCGACCAGAACGCTTTGCCTATTCTGACGGATACTTGTCTATCGGACATGTAGCAGGCAGCCCAAGCGAGGCGCTTGCGATTGAGCTCCGCTGACTGGCCTTCACTCTCCGCCCGAAAACCCGTTCGATCAATGCCTAGTAAGTACCCTAGCCGAATGGCTGTACCAACGTACATCCATGCGGCATGGTCTTCTTCGCCGCGACCGACAGCTGGCGTGGAGTGAGGTCGACGTGGGATCCATTCCGCCAGGATGAGCATGGATTCTACGGCCTCGACAGTACCATTACCACTGTACACCAGCTCAGCAATGAGTTGCATCATATGCGCAGAGCAAGCTTCGTGCCATAGCCACCAATCCTTCTCGTCTCTTGATGCTACGGTGAGCATGGCAGCAAGTAGATGGGGCTCCTTGGCCGCAATGGTGGGCAGATTGTGCATGTCGAAGGCCAATGGATTTGCTAGTGGGAAGAACGGGTGGTACTTGTCCTCGTAGCGCATCAACAACACTCGTATCGCATCAAGTGAGAGTTGGCCTTTGTTGAGGGGCGGGAGATTGATCGCGTTGCCGGATGATGTGATACCGGGGTGTCTCTGGCCATTGCCGCCAGCAATGGTGGAGGAGGGCCTATATGACGGTTCTCCATATCCTGAGGTATGCATAGGAGGTAGCTGGTTCGCTCCGGAGTCTCGTTGAGCCACGTTGGCCAGGAACTCCAAAGCATCTGCTGGATTCTGCAAGTCGGTGGAAGCAACGGTGTCGTCAACAGTCATCTTCGAGCCATGAGGAGTTCCAGGCGGCTCCTGTGACAACGGAGGCAGCGTGCGTGATTCCCGGTCGATTCCCGACCAGCCTGATAATCTTTGCTCGTTTGTGCCTGGGCTTTGGTAGTCATGCCTTGGCGGCGCTATCGGAATAGGCGCAATGATGCTGTCAATGCTTGCTACTCGAGGAGCTTCCGCTCCTGGGGCAGTGGCGACATCTGATGTGCTTCGTTTGATTCGCTTGCCTCCCCGCCTGGAGCCGCCCAGTACGCACTCATGTTGTTCTCGGATGCATCGCTCACATGGCGGTCTCCCTGGTTGGCCACTGCTGTACCTAGATGTCAATTCCGGTCAGCGGTGTGACTTTTGTGGCAGGTCGCGAAGCGTTACTGAAAGTCGTAGCTCCGACTCTGAACATACACATGGCGTCCCTTGGGGCCCAATGAGGTTCGTATGTCAAGAACAGTGAAGGCAACGAGGCTGCGGCTTTAGACGGCGAATGACCGCCCTCAAGCATTGCGTATGAGAGGAAAAGATTGGCTTACAGGTCGCATCTCGACTTTCGCTGTCGACAGTGTAGGCAGGCACGGTATGTTCGTTTATCGCGCTCTGTCTTCTCTCTACTGGAGCCTTTCTTAGTCGGTCCTGGTTCTGGTGACGATTCTGGAGATTCGCTGGCAGATTTGAATGACTGCGCAGTCGTGAAGTTGCCGGACTCGGTCGTCGCCATCACCAGTCTAGTTTGAAGTGGATACTACCGGTAAGCAACGGGCTATATGGTTGAACAACAGGACGAAGTGCGATATTCAGAAGCCGCCAAAAAACGAGCATCCAAACACCCAAAGAGGGGTTCCCGCAATCGCCCCCATGGGATGGACGGGTGTGGCGCCGCTCTGGCACAAGGCCGAGGTTGCCAGGTTGGTCCTGGAGGCGATTCTAACGATCGAGTTTTCACAGCGTGGGATGTATCTCACAGTCACTGGCACGTACGCCGTTCAGGGTGTCGATCAGCAGCGCAGCGCGCGTTTGGGGCATTCGTGACCATGAGACGTGATCGAGCAGCTGGATTGCATCGCGGTATCGGGCTACGATGGGACGGCTATAGACGGACGAACGCTCAGCAGCCTTGCTCTCGAGTCCAAGACTAAATTGGGAATGCAAGAGTAGTACTATGTTGCCTGTTATCGGAGACCGCGAGTAGACCCGTCTACCAGCCCTACTGTCTTATTTCTCACCTCTCACTTCGATACCCATATTAGCCAACAAAGCACCTTGCCTACCTTCACTGATCCTAGCAATCCACACTCGCTTCTCATTCAGCAGGAACAGCTCTCCCTTGCGAGTGAAGCAGAAGTTGGCCACTCCTCCTGGTATCATGATCTTCCCAATCAGGACACCGCCGGCATTCCAGACATTGACACCATCACCGCAGCCTGAGTAGACGTTGCCCTGCAAGTCGCACTTGATGCCATCGGGGATAGCACAGTCGGCCATGGCGAAGACTCGTCGGTTGGCTAGGAACTGTGAACCATGCAGTTCGATGACATCGAGTGCGTAGCTAGGCACGGCGTCAGCGACAACGTACCAAGAGGTACGAGGATGGTGAGCTCACATTGTCCCAACACGACTAAGATCCTGCGCAAAACCTCCACCCTCCGCATGTATCTGATCCGTATCCGTAATATACATTGTCTGCTCATCAGGCGAGAAACAAAGCCCATTCGGTCGCCCAAAACCATCAGCAACAACTCGGATATCTCCTGACTCAGGATCGAACCGGTATACCTGACACGGAAGTTGAGGCTTATCGCGGAAGTCCTGCTCGTATCCATAGATAGGGTCCGTAAACCAGATACTGCCGTCTCTGTGCGTTACCACATCGTTCACGGAGTTGAAGAGTCGGCCATGGTAGCCATCTACCAGCGTAGTGATCGCGTAAGGTGGATTCGGTCCCATCAATACAATACCTCCAGGCTCCGTCTTTGTGCCTTGGGCGCAGAAAAGGATGCCGCCTGGGTAGTTGATGCCTCCATTGCACATGAAGACATCAGTCCGGACCTCTTCGCAGCTCCAAGATCCATCTGGCTGCCTAGTCGCTTTACTGATGGCAATGCACGGCTCGGCCTTGTCTTTACTTCTCAAGGTATTGCTGCAGAAATGTACAGCATCCTGTTCCGGCAAGTAGACGGGAGCTTCGTGTGCAAAAGCATGGTCCTGCTCGAGAGCAAGCGTTATCTCAGACTCTTCTCCTACAATGTCCAGAAAACTATCGTGATAGACTGCGAAGAAAGGCTCCTTCAAGTCTTGGGTGCTCAAGGCCTTGGCAGATATGGTCCGTTCTTCTTTCGATATGCGCTGCACGACAGTTAGCGTCGTCCATATCGATGGTCATGCAACTCACTCTACAATTTGCAGGTAGCGACATGTTTCGTTGTGTGAAGTTTTAGGTGGTATAAGCAGAAGCACAAGGCGGCGAGATCGCTGCTGTTGTGGAGCTTGGGGCGCCGCATTCGCCGTCAGAAGCCGGCCGCGAGGCTACGACGATATTGGTTGCACGCCTTCAACAATAGTTTTCCCGGGGAGGTCTACAAACACTGCAAGATGTTCTTCGGGATCATAGGCAGCTATCTGGCGCGCATCTGACACTGAAATCCAAAAATAGCATTCAGTACATGAGACCGGTAGCGGCAATTCTGTCCGACGCGTGCAGACTAAACTCATGGACAGGATCATGCCTCTTCGGTGCCTATGCGGTGAAGCATACGTGAAATGATTCGCTGGTAGTACATACTGTACTCCTAGCACAGGCGTCAGCTATGCTGCATAGTGGTCTATCTTGTGGAAGTGCAGTACTAACCCTGTCTTTTGTCTTCATTTCGTGTCTTCGACCTTTCCGATGTCTGGATGCCGCATGGCGTACGCAAGACGCAACGAGTGCCGGCAGTGGCCTTTCCTTCGCCTGGCATTCTTGCTAGCACCGTTGCGTCGCAGTGGTGGATTCTCCATCTACACTGAAGCAACATATGCTTCAATGTCCAGCTGCAGCTTCATCCAGCGTCTTTGCCTTTCACTACCCCTTTATTCGTCGCTTTACTCGCGCCAAACATGCTCGCCACACTACCAACACCTTTCGGCGCCAACCTCAGCGCTTCGAAGCGCGACTCAGGCAGCCTCTTACCCGCCTTAACACTCTCCAGGATCCACTCCACGGTCACAAACTTCACAGCATTGCCGCCTTTCCTCGTGACTTCTTTATGTATCTTACTGCCTGCTAGCCCACCACCTGAGCCACCACTACTGCTGGGCCGGCCAATGATGACATGTGTGACTGTGCGCCGTCCAAGTGCGATCGACAGGCTGCCACCATGACTGCTAATAATGTGCCTAAGCTTGTGATCTGATATCGCCGGAGCGGTCGAGCCGTTGATGTAGAAGGCTAACGAGCTGAAGATTTGCGGTGTTGCCTCTTCAGTCGGTGGCTCGGCTTCTTGCTCCTCATCCTCACGAAGCGAAGGCTCTGGTGCGGTGCTGTTGCTGCTCTTAGGATCAATCAAAGACAATAGATGCGACGGCGAGGACTCATGCGACGTCCAGCTCGTCTCTCTGATCTTCCCATCCTCTCTTCGGAACGGCGTCCACGGGTTCACCACACTCGTCGGCTTTTCTTGATCCTCCGTCTTAATCCGCTTCGTCGGTCTCTCTACCTCCTTCTCGATGCTCATGCTCTCCCACAAGCTCCTCTGTCCATCGGTCCTCAGCCCTTTCGCTCCCTTGACCCAGCCGCCATTCTCCGTTCTGCCATCCTGCCCAAAGTCGAGACTACCAGCGCCCACAGTATCGCTGACCCTCTTTCCACCACCCGTGCCACTCGTGAACTGCGCGTTCAGCTTCAGCTTTCGCGAGTCGCGCCACGATGTGCTACCGCTCAGGCGGTTGTCGGCACGCTGGTGACCAGTCGCGGAAGAGTTGAACGGATCGAATATGGATTTGCTCGGCTTCGCAGCCGGTGGCACATTGGTCGGCATGGTGAGGACGATGGCCTGCTATGCGTGCATGTCAAATTGGAACTTAGGTGACAGCTCGTCAGCCTGACCGGCGCATATGATGTCAATCATGGTAGTGGAAGGGAAACAAAAAGCACGCATCACCAAAAACGTTGCCCCGCAACACGAACTCTCACGCTTGGCACGCGCAGTCACGCTTTCAAATGCAAGCACTTTGAAGAACCTTGTCGGAACATCTCCTCGATCAAGAGACAACAAGAGAGTACTCACGGAGGCCGCCGTACACATGCAATCCACAATTCGAAGCCTTGGGTATAGTACATTGCCTTGATCGAGGCGAGCAGTCAATCTCGTCAGCTGGCTACCTCCCTCCTTCCTAGACCTCCCGTATCTACACTGCATCATCTCTAGCTACCTCTCGGACCTCAGTCAGACACTCGATCGACTCTAGCCCGCCCAAGAGCAGTATATGCAGTCCTCCATATAGTGTGGTTACTCTGCGCCATGCCATGCCACCCGACCCTCTCCACATCCTTCTCCGCCTGATCGACAGCATCCGTCCCTTTGGCTGCGTCGTACCTTTCAGCTGACCACGACTACTGCATTGGTTCCTGCATCTATTACCTATTGTTGACCTACTCCCCTCCAAATTGGGCAGCTTTGCGGGTACATCGGCGCCAGGTCGCCATGAGTGCAGATGGGAGGAGGGCCATCATGGAAGCCTACTTCAGGCCCTCGAATCCCGCCGAAAGGTTGGGCCACAGTCGTCCTTTGCTGCGCCCTGGGTTTTGTTGTGGTGAACATGTTGCTCCAATATAGTATCTCGGCCTTACTGCTGAGCTTCGGCTGCTCGTCTGCTGCGCCAGCCAGCAGTAGCAACAATGCACCTCCAGCAGGCACCCATCCATGGCAATGGCCCGGTCCTTACCAAGCAGCAGGCTACTGGTTCGACGAATTCGAAGACACACTTGCTCTCATGCAAAGCACGTACTGGAATGGCACATACTGGCCAACTACTATCCAATGGATAGGAGCCTTCTTCGGCACCCTTTTGTCAGCCTCAGATCGCTCGTTTACGAACGCACTCGAGGAGTACGGCGGTAACGTGCCTGGCGCTCGTACAACGGCATCCTCACTCACGAGCGAGATAGACAAGTACTTCTCCCAGATAGAAGCCTACTACGGCGGCGAAGACACCATCCAGATCTTCGGCGCAGCGTACGATGACGCCCAATGGGTTGTGCTTGAGTGGCTGGAAGCGATCAAATTCATCAACCAGTACGACGCCTACGCGAAGTCTGAGCTAGGTCAATCAGACCTCGCCCGCTTTGCCCACCGAGCCCATATCTTCTACAACATCGTCCAAAACCAATTCGACACCTCCCTCTGCGGCGGCGGCATAACCTGGAATCCGGCCCTAGCTCCCTACAAAAACGCCATAACCAACGAGCTCTTCATGGCCAGCTCGATAGGGATGTATCTCTACTACCCCGGGGACTCCAACCCAAACCCATACCCGAGCCCAGACTACACGAACGCCACTAACTCGACACTCCCTGCCCTACCCGCCCTTGCCGCTCACGATCCTCTCTTGCTTAGTAATGCTGTAAGAGAATACCAGTGGTTCAAAACCCACAACTTCACCAATGCCCAAGGCCTCATCGTCGACGGCTTCCACATCTCCGATAACCAGACGACCTGCGATGAGCGGAATGAGATGGTGTATACTTACAACCAAGGCGTTATCCTCTCCGGCTTACGCGGACTATGGGAAGCTACTGGCGACTCTTCATACCTCACAGACGGCTATGCTTTGGTAGAGACCGTCATTAATGCCACAGGCTGGTACGCCCACTCCCCTTCAACCGCCGGCCAATGGGCGGGGTTAGGACGCAACGGGATAATGGAAGATTACTGTGATGCGCCTGCGAATTGCTCCCAAGACAACCAAGCTTTCAAAGGCATTTACTTCCACCATCTGGACCTCTTTTGCGAGCCTTTGCCTACACAGACTCCTCTTATCTCCGGCCTCACTCATCTCGCTTCTCCCGGTCTTGCTGCAGAGCACAAGGGCAAGTGTGCAGGTTATATTTCCTGGATCCTCCACAACGCCCACGCCGCGCTCTCCACTCGAAACGAGAGTGGAATTATAGGAGGCTGGTGGGGCGCAAGCTACGTCAACAAAACTCAGGAGCCTTGGCCTGCTTATGCGGTGCCGTATCCGCACGGGAGTACGGATGAGTGGAACGAGCCTTGGGTCCTTCAGCAACCACCCTGGGCGTGTCGGGGTCAGCATGGATGTCACGAAGGCGGACGAGGTAGTGGTGGCGTCAATGGGAAGCGTGTGGCGGGGCTCTCCGCTAATCGCAGGAGGGGTATGCATCAGAGGAGGCAGGATGTCAACGATGAGGGCAGGGGCAGGACGGTGGAGACGGAAGCTAGTGGATTGGGGGTGGTGAAGGCTGCTAGTGACTTTTTGTTGAAGAGGCCGGCTACGTAGGACCGCATCGATGGTAACTTTGTTCTACCATCGTACTTCTCTCCGCAGATCCCTTCCCACGGCACGGAACAGCCGAACAGCCTCATATCAGCCTCGCCCAGTCCAGGATACTGGTTCATCTTATGCGCACGCGGCCTGTTCAAGCTCACGCCACTGCGCGCTCCTAGCACGAACGCAGTGATTTCGAGTAGTTTCCACAGGGCGGCCTCGACAGTGTCCGTGGCGTAGCTCTCAGCTGCAATACTCATCCCGGGCTTCGGCCCATAGCATAGTAAAGCTTTGTACTTGTCTTTACCCGAGATACTGTCAACGGCGCTTTCGACAAGGATGTCAAAGCCTGTCGAAGGGTCCTTGGTTGAGAAGGAGCAAGGGCCGTTTGCTTTGGAGGTTAGCAGACTTGTTGTAGCAGCAGTCATAAGATAAGCTTACCGATAATCCGCTGACGCAATCCAGTAATAGCTTCGGCGGTCTGCACTGTTGATGTGCTTGACGAGGTCATGATTCGGTTGGCAGGCGGACCGATTTGACAATGACTAGGTATTAGTTTGCGCTGGCCATGGAATATATTTATAAGAACGAAAGGAATTCACCGCTCTCATGTGGGCCACGAGACCTGCGCCATCCATCTGCATTCTTTCACATACAATCGAAGGGCTCGACGCAGCAACTCACATGGCACAAAGTGGTAACTCCCGGTCGTGTGTCCACCAACCGTTTGACCAAAGTCCCTATACTCTTCCCTTTCATCTCAACCACGCAGCAAACACTCCATACAGCCTGTCGTGCGCGTGAAGCTTCTAGTTGCAGGCGTCCAGAAATAGACGCCATATGTTCTAGGCTTGACCGCCTGGTGAGTTCTCTCACCTAGTACTTTGTTTCATGACAATGGCAGACAGCGAGGTTAACCAAAGGAGCTAGTGGAGAGTACCATACTCCTGGACGCCGTTCGCTGCGTGGGGTCTAGTCCCCAAGACCCCTACAAACATCAAAGCAGGTGGGTCGGAGCCAAGGGGCGGTCGCCTGGTAGGAGCGGAGGATCACGACGGATATGGCCGGGAGGATCACAACGGACAGGGCGGCCGCAGGAAGAGGCCATGAACACGATGCGAGGCGTGCAATACGTCGGAGCACAATCTTGCGCCCTGGTCATGCACATCTATCCATCAACCGCAGGGGCAGCCAAGTCTTACCCGCTCGATCCCTTCCATACCTCCTCTCCTGCTTCTCACCCGCCACAGCTCTCCTAAATTTCACCCATCCTTCACTAGCCCCTTAGCAACTATTCCACCCGCGATTGTCTTATAACCGCCCGCGCTCGTCAGGAACTTCACTTCAGACTTCGTGACCAACGCCCCAGTCACATTGAGAAGATTCTCAAGCGCCTTCACCGGATCGTCCGCTTCGGCGCCACGAGCTGCGACCTTCACACTACCACAGGAGGCGACCGTATTGGCGTCGCACACCGTAATGGTAGCGGCATATGAGTGCTTTACTTGTTGACCCTCTCCGCTGTTGTGGTACCTGATGACAACGTCGAAGTTGGATTTGGGATTCAAGAGGTCGCCTGGCAATAGTGCCCCTGCCTTGCTTTGTGGAAAGATCACGACAGCGTTCGCTGACTATGGTTAGCGTTATTGAAGATGGTTGCGGTATGGGAAGGATTACCGATGATTTGCTCGCGCAGTGGTGAGATTCTTGACATAGCGTTGACCTCCGCAGTGGTTGCCCTAAGACTTCACAAGCGTGCGTGACCGGCGTATAAGTACAGGCGATTGTTTGTGCTGGGAGTCCATGATCAAAGAAGTCTTTCAAGCCGTGGTAACTGAGCAAAGCTTGCTGCGTTTCGGTCTCCGTTCCGGGTACGACCAATGTGGCCATAGCCATGATGAGGTGGTGGCGAACGCCGTCTTGCTTCGTCCTCAAGCATTTGCCACTTTGTACGTACAGTACAAAGACACCGTGGCCTTGGTCGTCGGCAGAATCGGCTAAGGAAGGTTTCATGCGAGCCACGCATACCTCCGTTCCCACATTCTCCGCTTCTAGACGCAGAGCGAGGCGCTTGATGCACCCATCCGCACACCAGTGCCTCTCCAAGCAGGTACCTGAGGCGACAGACGCTCATGCAACGACCCAAGAGGATGCTGGCGCTGCAGGGAAGCAGTATGACTCAGTGGCAAGCACGTTTCCTGTGAATGGCATGCGTCAACGCCGCCGGCTTCAAGCATGATCGAGCCCAGCAATCAAAGCCTGTTTCGAATACAGGCAGTGGCTTCGGAGCGATCTGCCCGCTGGACGACAGAAGAGGACTCTATTCCACGTCACCCTCGTCTTTAAGTGCCATCCGTTCCATGTCCTAGATGGCAGGATGTTATCCGTGTGCCAAGCTGTCGTTTACGCAGCGATAGCCAGCCTCGTTTGAGCATGGATGATGGACCCGACGAGAGGCTGCAGGAAGCCGTGTACTGCGTTTGCAGAGCCCTATGACTCCCACATTCCGTCAATAGGCGGTGTAAGCCACGAGGAAGTGGTCTTAGGCGTGCATATAAGCTTGGATCGAAAGTCGCACTCGCACTCCCTCTGTACGTGACAATCTCTAATCAGCACCAAAGGGATAAACACTCAACAGCGTCCTCCCACATACACAAGTTCAATCATGGCTACACCAGGCGCGCCAACTCAAGCCATCGCCGGCCTGCGTCAACAGATCATCGGTAAGCTCCTTTGACACTCCCATTCCCATCTATATACCAGCTCCTGACATCGCACAGCAAACGCCATCGCCATCTTCCCGAAGCTAGTCGTCACCCATGGCCAGCCAATAGCAACCGATGCCTTCGATGTCATCATAGCCGGTAATCTAGGACTAGAAGGCCTCAGCTATTACCAAGCTCACCTGACGTCCGGCCCGAAGACCCAGGCGCAGTGCACCGCGGTGGAGGGCGCTGCTAAGAACACGGTAGAAGCTGCTTTGGGTAGTCTGCTGGATGTGACCGTAGCTATGCTGGATCTGGGCAAGGGCAATACGTGGATGCCTATCCCTCCGATCAACAGGGCGGACATTGGTGGAGGATATGTTGATACGACGTTGAGGCTTCGTTAGCACCACGCCGCCTAGCGTGTTGAGGTCGTCGATGCCAAGGATGCGACCTCCGTAGCTCACTGTGCTCTGGCAATGGACACTGTGTCTGGATGATGACATCCTTGGAAAGGTTCCATGACTGTGCTCCATGGTGCGCAGAGCATTCATGCATCTTCGTGAAACCTATGGTCATATCGTTGACCCGTCCAGATTTCGCTTCACTCCTCTGAATACCGTTTCAAGAGGCAGTAACGGAGCGATGGTCTGCCAGAAGCGGAGCACCATGACTGATATGGCCACATGACGAGCCTGGAAGGTGTCTTGCGAAGTCTGCAAGTCAAGGCAAGAGCAGTGAATTGCCTTTCAGAGCTTCGCGTTTCGGTATTAGGACCTGGGTATCATTAATGGAGTCATCGCCACATCCTATCATACTACAGTTCCAGCTCATCTCATCAACCCACCCAAATCCCTCTCCATACCCGTCACTCTCTCCTCCAGCCCTCTCTTCTTTCGCTCGAGCTCTCTGATCTCTTCTTCCTCCCTCCGCAAGTCCTCCTTCGTCATCGGTATCGTCGCAGTAGCATCTACCTCCTCGGATCCAGGCTCCGCTTCCGCTTCATCCTCCTCATCAACTTCCTGATACCCACTCCTACTCGAAGGCCGATTCATAAGTTGCAGCTCCTGCTGATTCCGCGATACTTTGTCCTCGTAGTGTGCGATATTCGCTTCAAGCTGTTGATGTCGTCGCCGTAGAGCCGCGATCTTGTCTGAGGCTCCTGGGATGGGGCTACAAGATATCAGCAACCACCTCACACCCTTTGCGTGCCTACCTGTTTAGGTAGATACTCACTACACCCCAGCAAGCTTCTCAGCCCCCTCAAGCAACACCTCCACATCAATATCTCCCTTCTGCCTCCCCGCTACCGCTGCGCCCTCCCGCCTAGTCTTCACATATAACTCCCCGCCCAACACCGCAGCCACTGCTCGACTTTTCGGCTGCCTGTGCCCATACTGTGTCGCTCGTCTCGCAGCATTTGTCGCCGGCGCATTGCTTACTGAGGCAGCGAAGTCTGAGGCTTTCGTCGGTAGTGGTGGCGGTGCCAAGTGGAAAAGTGCTCGCTCGTGGGCCTCGGTGTCGCGGATTAGGGAGGTGATGTCGTTGGTGTTGAGGAGGGCGTTCGTGAATTGTTTCGGGCCGGGAAAGGGGAGATCAGCGATGGAGGTGGAGCAGAGGGAGATTTGCTCGAGGTGGGAGGTTAGGAGGGAAGTCATGGTTCGATCGTGAAGATTGGTATGCTTGAAGAAAGCGCGCTCGGAAGACGCGACTTGTAGTAATAGTTACAGTGTGTAGTTGTCAGAACGTATGTAGAGTGTACGCAAAATTGCGGTTTGAGAAGTACGCAGGCAGATTTTCGGGAACGGACAAACGAAACGCCGGCGCCTTGAAGCTCGACCTTCAGGCAGCCTGCTTGTTCAAGTGCAGCGCACACGACAACGCCGCCATCACCACCAACTACTTCCCACACAGTATCCAAGATGGACGTTGATGCCGTGAATGGCGAGAAAGAAGAGGAGAAAGTAGGCCCAGCGCCCGATCTCCCAGCCGAGCGCAGTACGTCCACATCTCGCCTCACCCAAACAACCACCCTACCCACCACTAACACTATATATTTCTAGTCATCACAAACAACTTCAACCTCATCAACCAAGCTGTCGACGCCTTCGACGCCCGCTTCACCCTCCGCGCCCTGCGCAGCATAGCCACCATCCGCAAAGCCGCCAACTTCCCCGAAGCCCTCGCCGTCGGCATCCGCACCGCCTTCCCCAAACCCTCCAACAATGCGCGGAGAGTGCTGGAGGAGATGTTGCCGGAGGATATTAAGAAGCAGAGTCGAGAATGGTCGTTGAATAATGGCGATGGGGGGCAGAAGGCGGACACGGATATTGTTGAGATTGCAGAGGTGTGGGCGTACTTGGGAGTGCTTGTCCAAGTCTTCCTCTACGACACCAAGCAGTACAACAAGGGCGCCTTGTTCAGCGCGAACTTCGTCGAAAAGGTCCGATCCTTCAACCGCCGGACTATGGACGCTATTGGCGCCAAGGCATACTTCTACTACGCTCTCTTCTCTGAGAGCCTCGACCCCAAACCACCTTCGAAGCAATCGCCTGTCATCGAGATCAGACCGAAGCTGCTAGCCGCGTTACGATCAGCAGTCATCCGCAAAGACGCCGACACACAAGCAGCCGTCATCGTCCTGCTCCTCCGGAACTACATCAGCACAGCAGACATCACGCAAGCCGACCTCCTAGTCACACAAACAACATTCCCCCCCACCGCGCCCAACAATCAAGTCTGCCGCTACCTCTACTACCTCGGCCGCATCCGCGCCATCCAACTCTCCTACACCGAAGCCCACAAGAACCTCGAATCCGCTACCCGCAAATCTCCCACCGTGGGGCCAGCAGTAGGCTTCTACCAACAATCCACCAAACTCCTCATCGTCGTCGAACTACTGATGGGCGACATCCCCGAGCGCTCCCTCTTCCGCCAGCCGAATCTAGAGCTAGCGCTACAACCCTACTTCAAGCTCGTCCAAGCCGTCCGCGTCGGCGATCTCCAAGCTTTCTTGAAATGCGTGGAGACGAACGAATCCCAATTCAAAAAAGACGGCACCTACACACTCATCCTCCGCCTCCGCCAAAATGTCATAAAAACCGGTATCCGCATGCTCTCCCTATCCTACTCCCGCATCTCCCTCCGCGATATCTGCACGCGCCTTGATATCTCCAGCGAAGAGAGCGCTGAGTATATCACCGCTAAAGCTATCAGAGACGGTGTGATTGAGGCTAGCTTAGATCACCAAAATGGACATCTTGTGACGGTACCAGAGAAGGACGTGTACGCAGGGACTGAACCCAGTGAGGCGTTTCATGAGAGAATCGAAGCGCTGTTGGGCATGAGAGATGAGTGTGTAAGGGCTATGCGCTACCCGATGAATAAGCATCGTCAGGAGATTGCAGAGGCCGCCAAGGCACGCGAGAGGGAGAGGGAGTTGGCCAAGGACATTCAGGAGGGGGATGTGGATGGCGATGATGGGGATGATGGGGGGTTTGAGGGCATGTGAGGTGGTGTGGAGGATGCGGAAGACAGCCTCGCTTGCCACTGAAGGGTGGATGTAGTGGCTGTACGTTTGCGAAGAAAGACCTGCTTTGCTGGCGTGGCCAGTAGGCGGCAATGTAATATAGATCATACAGGCAAGCGTTATGGAGCATTGATCAGCTAGGGTTGAGGAACGATTCAAACGTGATTGAGAGGTTTGCAAGCCGTATCACTTCTACTTCGGTATCTTGTACGAGGCGGCTGTGACCTGCGGTGGTCCAATCTACTAGCAACACTGAGACGTGAGCTGAGCTCTCCTATTCGCTCGGCTCCCACGGACGCTAGTTACGATACCTTTTTACTCGGCTACAAAAGATGACAGCCAAGACATGATTCGCTCGGTAGCCGCGGGCGCTAGTCGCGGGCTCTTTTTACTTGCTGCAAAACATCATCATACGGCATTTGATTCGCTCGCTACACATTCTGCGCTAACGTATGTGCGGGTTTTGCCAAGATCACTCGATGTGAAGCTCGAAGCGAAACGTGAATCAAGGTCTCTCTCGATGCCGGGTCTACGAAACACCCTCAACCTTCCACACCTTTACAGCAGCATCCGCACCACAGGATATCACCTTCCCAGCTTCCACCCAAGCCACCCCGCCTACACCCTCCTTGTGCGCGTTAAGTGCTTTTACGCGCTTACCTGGGTCCGCAAGGCTCCAAACGAATACGTTGGTATCCAGTGCTCCGCTGACGGCTTTCTTGCCGTCCGGCGACCAAGCTAGAGCTGTAACTCTCGCAGTATGCGCTGACCATCTGTTCGTCTCGAGCGACCAGCTGCCGGAAGAGGAAGTGTAGACGAAGATCTTGCCGTTCGACAACCCGACAGCTAGTCTCTTCCCATCGTCAGAGAAAGCGAGAGCAGAAGGCGGTGATGTGGGGTCCTTCAGCTCGGTCATCGAGTCGAAAGAAGCCGGTGATGCGGCGCTGAATATCCGGACAAGCTTGTCTTCGCAGCCTACCGCTACTTTGTCGCCAGCTGCTGCAATACCGATAGGTGGTGAAGGGAGAGACTGCTTGCTGACCTCGCTGCCGTCTGCGTAGGCTGTTACACCTTCTGCTGTTGCGACGAGAGTGTGGGCTTTCCCGCCGACATTGGCGACGGCTACACCCTTGGGTTGGCCAGTGGTCTTGACGGAGCTGCCGGCGAAGGACTTCTGGGAGGCGTCAATGGTGCGGAGGGTGTCGTCCCAGCCGACAGAGTAGATTCTTCCATCTGATAGTGATGCGGCGATGGAAGAGACGTAGTTGGAATGCATCTCTCCATCAATTGGAGCTGCCGAGCCAGACGACAGATCCCAGCACTTGGTTCGACCGTCTGTGCTGCCTGTCCATAGCGTCTTACTATCAGACAGTACCGCAGCGGCTGTGATAGCTTTCTGATGTCCGCGCACAACCCGAATGGGTGCTTCCTTTCCTTCTTGGAAGTAGTTCAGATTGCCCTCCAGATCCACAGAGATGATGAGGCCGTCGCTCCTTCCTGGTGGCCAGGTCACACCAACTTGCTGGTCAGGGATACTGACGCTGTCTCCGCCCATTCGCCAGCTCTGTGTGCACTTTCCACTCTCAGCGTCCCATACTTTGACCGTCTGATCTCCGCTGCATGTGACGAACTTCTTGCTGTTGGGTGCCCAGCACACGCCGAAGATGCTGCCTTTGTGCTCGCCCTCTCCGACTTGCTTCACCGCTTCTCCAGTCTTGCCATCGTAAAGCCATATCCGCCTGTCGCTTCCGACGCTAACTAGCTGGTTGCCATCCGGACTGAACTGCGTACCATAAATGAACTTCTCGTGCTTCCCTCTCACACTAGTATTAAACTTGAACGGCGCTCCATGAAAGAAGCACAAGCTGGTATCGTCTGAACCAGTAGCCGCTCGCAAAGGCCGCTGTTTCCGCACATCCACGCAGTTGATCTGACTGCTGTGTCCACTGATCTCGCCCACACTGTTGCCTGAGTCGGCTGTGATGCAATGCCCGAACCTCTCTTTACCGTCTCCAACGGCAATGAGCCGCTGACTGTCACCATCCCAAGCGATGTCGTTGATACGACCTGCAATGATGTGGAACTCGCTCTTCGTGTTCTCTGCACCCCAGCTATCCCATACTCGTACGCTGCCGGTTACGTCTCCGCTGGCCACGTAGAAGCCTGAGGGTGAGAAGCGAGCTACAGTTGTGTTCGCCTAGACAATGGATACAATGGTGAGCGGATGTCTTACACATTCACCCCTTATTTTGCTTACGGTATGTTTGGTGAATTGTTTTGATATGGAAGGGTTGTCGATATTCCGGACGAAGACAGACTTTCCTGAAGCGTAGCAGATGCGCTCGCCTTTGCTGTCAGAGGAGAGCGGAGTAGGTGAGCCTCGGGTCGTAGAGGGCGAGGCTGCCCACACTGCATCTGCTGTGACAGACATTGTGGCCGTGTGTGTAGAGTTGAGGGCGTATGTTGTTAATTGCCTGGAATGTTTTGTTGAATTTGGAGGCCTGGATTCTGGAGCTGACGCAAGAAGCGGGGCCCCCACGCCGTCGTGCCTCCCCGTTCCGTCCCGTGTTCCTGCAGTAGCGTGTCATCATGCACGAGACTCGATTCGAGCTCTAAGCAACAACCAATCCTCAACTACATTTCACAGTATGCCGAAGCGGAAGGTCGTCGTCGAGGAAGCAAGTGACGGAGGGTCAGACCTATCGCCACCTCCTGATGACTTACTGAACGGAGAGCAAGCCGTGGCTGGCGCAAATGGCCACACTGAAGAGCCGCCTGCGAAGAAACGGAAGGCCAAAATAGCCAAGACAGAGATCACGGAGACTGGAGTCGAAGCGAACGGCAACGCTGCTACAGACAAGCCGGCAAAGAAAAGGACGCGGAAGCAGAAGGTCAAAGTCGAGGTCGAGGAGGAAGAAGCTGTAGAACAGCCAGCGCAAGACGGCGAGCCTGCACCGAAGAAGAAGCGCACCCGGAAGGCCGCCGTAAAGGCAGAAGCCGAGCAAGAACTTGACGAGAACGGTGCGGTGATCGAGGAAAAAGTCAAGAAGAAGCGCAAGACTAAAGCTGAGAAAGAGGCCGAATTGGTAGAGATGCCATTAGCCCAGCGTACAGTAGGCCATAAGCTGTACATTGGCGCCCACGTTAGCAGCGCGGGTGGCGTACATCAGTCGGTCCTAAATAGTGTACACATCGGCGCCAATGCCTTCGCTCTGTTCTTGAAAAGCCAGAGGAAGTGGGCCAACCCTCCGCTACAGGACGACCACTGCGGTACTTTTCATGATCACTGCAAGCAGCATCTTTATGACCAGGGCCAGCATGTAGTGCCACATGGCTCATATCTGGTCAATCTGGCGCATACAAATAAGGCAAGGACCGAGCAAGCTTACGATGCCTTCGTAGACGATCTCAAACGCTGCGAGAGGCTCGGCATATCTCTCTACAACTTTCATCCCGGTAACGACCAATGTGGCGACCGCCAGAAGTCAATCGCGCACCTCGCAGCCAACGTCAATAAAGCCCATGCAGAGACAAAGTCCGTCGTAACACTTCTCGAGAACATGGCAGCAGGCGGCAATGTCCTAGGAAGTACGTTCGAGGACCTCCGCGACATCATCGCTCACATCAACGACAAGAATCGCATCGGCGTATGCCTGGACACTTGCCATTCTTTCGCCGCAGGCTACGACTTGCGCACCCCAACCGCTTTCAAAGCAACAATGGACCGCTTCGACGAAGTAGTAGGTTTCAAATACCTCCGCGCCCTGCACGTCAATGACTCCAAAGCCCCTTTCGCCTCACACAAAGACCTCCACGCCAATATCGGAACCGGCTTCCTTGGTCTGCGGGCGTTCCATAATATAGTGAATGAACCTCGTTTCGCTGGCTTGCCACTGGTGTTGGAGACACCGATAGACGTCCGAGACGACGATGGCAATTACGTCAAAGATGAGAAAGGGAAGGATACTAAGGAGGACAAGGGGATTTGGGCGCGAGAGATCAAGATGCTGGAAAGCTTGGTGGGCATGAGTACGGAGAGTGAAGAATTCTTGAAGATGGAAATGGAGTTGCAGAGGGTGGGTGCGCCTGAGCGAAAGAGGCTGGAGGAGCAAATTGAGAGGGTCAGTGAGCAGAAGGCTAAGAAGGCCGAGAAAGCGAAGAAGAAGAAAGGGAAGAAGGCTGAATCGAGTGAGAGTGAAGAGGAGAAGGAGAAGGAGAGTAGTGATGAGTCTTCGCCGAGCAAGTTGGACGAGGAGAATGGGGGGGAGGACACGCAGAAGTTGGATGAGTAAAGCTTCGCCACTATCGCATCCTCTTATGTCTGCACAGCCCACGAACCACTTCCACGTAGAACGACTACGCACCGCTATGCTCGCTCACTGCAGACGGTACCAAGTACTGTTCAATCGGATGGTGTCTCTCTACGCCGCCGTGCCTTGAGTGTGCAGCGTGTAGTCTCCGAATTCTGTCCTGGCTGTGTCTCGCGACGTCCCTGAATCTTTGGCATACGCTATGGGCCCTGAAGTGGTCTCAAAGACGTTGATACCACTAGACCGGGCACTTCACGTCCGTCCACTCCTTCTCCACCGCATGCTTCTCGAAGAAGACCTTAAACGACTCCGGCGTGATCTGAACGAGCAGAGTGGAATACGTCAGCCAATGCGTCAGGGCATGAAACGGGAATGCACAGGGATACTGACCTTCTCAAGTGCTTTACCCTTCTCCTCCACTGTCTCCAACCCCTCCGCAGCAGTCTGGCGACCCTTCAGGAACGCCTCCAGAGCCTGCAGGTGCCTCTCATCCAAATCCTCCTCATCTGATCTCTCATAGATGAACGAGCCCTTCTCGAACAACTTCGACCGGCCGAAAGTGTCGGAATGCTTGTCCCAGTCGATCGAGAGCGTGGAGAGCGTCTGGTTCACCGGCGCAGTGAGCGGCAATCCGTGGTGCTTCTCGGGGTTGAATTCCATATAACGGAGCTCGAGACCTGTGAGGCCGGTTTGTGGGAGTGGAAGCCAATCTGTGGTGTTGAGGCCGGAGCTGCGGAGCGGAGTAGAGAGATAGAGTGGGTATTCGAGGTCGGCTTGCTTCAGGAAGTCGGCGTCCCAGTTGACCATCACGCCCTCTGGGCCGCTGTCGTACTTCGGCATCGTTGTGGTGTGTGTTGACCTAACTAGCGAAGGCTGTAGTTCGTGGGAGGTTGCAGGCTTTATACGAAGCGAAGTTCATCATGCAAATGGACAATAACGCCTTTGGATCGTTCTATCGCGCTCGAGCCAAGTGTCACATGCAGAGTCAATCTCCCGTCAGCAATTCGCTCTCCGGCCGTGCGTGGCGGTGCTACGTATTCGCGAACGACATGTAGCGTACTGCATCTGTTCTCGCGACCAGGCTGAGGCTGAGCACGCGAGGGACGACTACGAGAGCTTCAGATGCGCGCTCAAGCTTAGAGACGATGCAAAGGATGGGTATGTGCCCAGGCGATTCGTCGCCCTCCGCCCGGCCTGCTCTCGTACGTCAAGATGGGCGCCTCCTTTTCCTCTATTGGAACCCTTTGAGTAGCATCTTAGAGTGGTATAAGAATAGTCAAGGTTACTCAACTGGTTAGGCGTCAACAAGAACAGCTCAAGTCGGCACGTGTGATGCGAGACTCCGCGTTTTCGAGCTTCACTACGAGTAGACTTGGCAAAGTCTGCGCATACGTTAGCGTGCTGTCTAAGCGAGCGAATCAGACTTCGTAGGACGATCTTTTGCCGTGAGTAAAAAGGCCCACAACTAGCGCCCGGGGGTACCGAGCGAATCAGAGACGACATATCAGATTTTTGCAGCGTGCAAAAAGAGACCGCAGCTAGCGTCCGTAGAAGCCGAGTGAATAGGAGCGCAGGCTTACATCACAGATAGTGTTGCTCTGGACTTGGAACGATGCGGCAGGTTGGTAAGGCAAGCTTCTTTCTCTTGAGGACCGAGAGTGCACCACGGTAGGCTACCTCACAGCGTGAACAATGCTTTCGAGGTTGGGATAGGCACAGCCGTGACCGCCCGCTACCTCAAGTAGTTCAAGCATACTCCTCAAACCGCCTGACCATCAGTCCCTTCTTCCCTAGCTCCTCCTTCACCTGTCTTACTGTCCACTCGCCCCTGTGGAACATGCCGGCACCCAACGCAGCATCTACGTTCGTGTTTTCGAACACCTCGGCGAAGTGCTCCGCGTTTCCTGCTCCACTACTTGCGATGACCGGGATCTTGACGGCAGCCTTCACAGACCGTATAAGCTCGAGATCGAAGCCTGAGTTCGTGCCGTCCTTATCGATGCAGTTCAGCAAAATCTCTCCAGCACCCATAGCTTCGACGGCTTGCACTAATTGGACGACATCGAGATCGCGGGTCTCACGGCCGCCTTTGATGGTGCAGGCGTACCAGCAGTACTTCTCGCCTTGTGGGCCTGGGTAGGAGGTCTCGACTGTGTTGTGGGTGGTGGCGTCCGGACTAGCGACGTAGACTCGCTTTGGGTCGACAGAGACGACCACCGCCTGTGCGCCGTAACCTGCGCTGAT
>JAKLLW010000952.1:0-20949 GCA_022814695.1 Neocatenulostroma microsporum | reverse complement strand
TCGCGGTACGCTATTCTCGGTCCGTTCTCCAACTGAATGGCCACGTATGCGGAGGGACACTGATCTCTTGCGGCCATTTTGTCCGCTCACTGTCCGGGTTGCCTTTGTTGAAGTCGGCAAGTCGATGTTCTCAAGCAGATAGGTGTACCTGACCTACCGTGAAATTCTCAAGAGCCATTGCTCTAGGAGCAGGAAGTGAATGACATCCTGGATTGCCCTATCCATTGCATACCCTCAGCGTCACCACGCAGCTCTGGAAAGAGCAAACCACCTCTGATAGCCGTCGCACAATGACGCTGATGACGCTATCGGCATCGCTGCTGAGACGGCCGAGTTGCCTTGATCGGAGCATGTTGCGACACAGCGTACAGCACGGCAATGATGCGATTGCTTCTGTTTGTAGAGATAGGTGACGGTGTACTCATGCCTCAGGTGGTGGAGTGGAAGGAAGGGGGAGAACGACTGGCCTGAGCACCCCGCCAACAAAAGTCTCTTTCAGCACTGGCCACAGCATCATCACTTCCATCTCTCGTCCTCGGAGCAAACATGCGCATCCACGCTGCGAGACGAGGATTGTTCAGGGATCTCGCGTGCGTGCCGAGATACCAAGACAAGCTTACTTGGACGTGACATGGCAGAACAACAGCGAAACGAGAGCGAGCCACTCCTCACGAGCCCGTTCAGGCATTACGACTGGCACTATGAGTCCTTCCGCAACCCGAGCGATCAATCGGCATCACAGTCCCAAAAAGCAAGGCGCGCACAGTCGGCCAAGGATTACCTCAATGCGGACATCGACACACGATGGACAGACCTTATCCTCATCCTTTGCTTCGCCATCTGCGGCTTGATCGACAGCGGTGCCTACAACGCCTATGAGTGCTTCGTCAGCATGCAGGTATGGCATACCCGTCCACAAGTCCCCAAGGTAGCGAGCTGACAAGGAAATAGACAGGCAACACAGTCTTCGCCGCCCTTGACATCTCCAACCTCCCTGTCGGAGCTCCACGACATGCATGGGCGAAGTCAACCACATCCGTCGTAGCCTTCCTGATCGGAGCAGCAGTCTTCAGCACCTTCCACCGCAACCTAGGCGGACGGAAGCGATGGGTCATGGCCTTCTCCTTCCTCGTTCAAGCTATGCTCACCCTCATCTCGGCGAAGCTCGTAGCCGATGGTAATAGCTCTGACTCTCCCGTCAAGAAACCATCGATCACCGGAGGACTACCTTCGAACCCAGGCTTTCCATGGCGGGATCTGATACCAATTGGTCTACTTAGCTTTCAAGCAGCAGGTAAAGTGGTGGCAAGCCGAGTCTTGAGCTTCAATGCTCTGGCTTGTGTGGTGCTCACGACGTTGTACAATGACCTCATGTCAGACCCTGGCCTGCTTACTGCGGGCTTGACGGCGAACGTTGGGCGCAATCGAAGACTTGGGGGAGCGGTGTTCTATTTTGGTGGAGCCGTGGCTGGTGGTGCTGCAGCGAGAAGCACGCTTGGACTTTCGGGTATGCTATGGATCGCGGGAGGTATCAAGCTAGCTATTGTTGCCGCATGGCTATTGTGGCGGGCAGACAAAAGTCCGGAGGAAAGCGACTCATAGCGAGCAGTGCTCCGGTACGCTGTATAGCTTGAAGATTCGCAAGCCTCTTCCTCGCAGAGCTCCGTGTTTCCGGCATTATCATGCCCAGATACAATCACTGCCAAAATTGCCCAGCCCCTGGGTCTTACCGTTGCCAAAGCTATCCATCACGACATCGCATTCTCGTAAATCTCGTCCTCTCCGGACAACGCATTCTCGGCTCACTCGCCCGCCACTTCGATAACAATCTTCCCCTTCGTCCTTCCGCTCTTCAGATGTGCAAAGGCCTCGCCAGCCTGCTCCAACTTGAACTCCTTCTCAATTACAGCCTTCACCTTCCCCTCTTGCATGTACTTAGCAATCTTCTCCATATCCGCCGCGTTACTCGAGTTGGCCACGAACTGAAACTTCCTCTGCCCTCCACCCAAGAACGAAGGCCACAGATAGACCTGCATAGCCATGAACACGAACCCGAATGAAGGCGTGCCAGCAATGGTGATGAATTTGCCCTCCGGCTTGAGGTAGTGGTGGCAGTTCCAGTAAAGGCTCGCATCATGGAAGACGTTATCGACGATCAAATCGTAGTTATGCCCACTAGCCTTGAGCATGTTGATGACATTGTTGGTGCGGTAGTCGATCACCTCGTCAGCTCCCAGACTCTTGCACAAGTCTACATTAGAGCCAGAGCAAGTAGTAGTGACATGGCATCCCACCGCCTTCGCAATCTGGATGGCCCATGTGCCTACACCGCCTGAGCCACCGTTGATGAGGATCTTGTCTCCTTCCTTCACGAAAGGAACGATCTCTTGGTAGGCTGTCAGGCCCACAATGCCCACGCAAGCAGCCTGTTTGAGCGGGACGTCATTCGGACAAGGGACGCAGGATTCCTTGCCAGCAATGACATACTCTCCGGCAGCTCCGAAAGCAGGAGGTTCGGTTTTGCCGAAGACCGTCTCGCCGGGCTTGAGATGAGGTAGCGTGCTGGCGACGACGTGGCCAGCGAAGTCCAAGCAAGGCGTGGCGGGCTTGGAGAAGATGAACGGCAACGCCTCGGCGACTTTGAAGTCGATAGGGTTGGGAGTTGTGTAAGCCACTTTGACGAGCGTGTGGCCTTTGGGCAATGATCTGGCATTCTTGGGGAGCTTCGCGTTGTTGTTGACTTTGAGATTGCGATCTATGCCGCCGGAAATGGACGACCATTGTGCGGCACGCATGGTGTCTGGGATCTTGGATGCCATGGCTTGAGATTTTCGTTTGCGGTAAAGTATATAATGACTGAAATTTTGCGTGTTGGTGTTGGTGCAACAGGCTCTCTACGACTGAGTGAACAGTCGTTGAAGGTGGATGAGGTCACGGGCGGCAGCGCGAACTCTAATCTATGAGTTCCAAGTAAGACTTGATGTCGAAGACTATTATAACTCACGTATAGCATACTGGATTTGAGACGACGATGTACAAGCTGGGAATTGCATCAACGGGCTGGGTAGAAAGCTCTACATCTACACTACGAAACCCACCACAAGCATCGAAACCACAACAGCCACAGTCATGCTGCTACCAAGCGAATATCTTGAGGCCGCCGCTTCAGCCTGGGCAACGTCCTCAGGGGAAAGTAGATGTGCCGCTTGGTCGGTGGTAAGATACGGCGGCTGTAGACAAAGTGTGCGCACTTCGGCCTGGTGACCCGAGGTATAGTTGTCGCCATCAGTCCACCAGATACTGAGCATTGGCGTGATTCCAGCCAGGGCCGGTTCCACCTCCTCTCCGTCGAATGAAGTGAAGATGTGGAAATCGAATACCTCAGTCAGCTGGTTGGACTTTGGCAACGTGGGCCAGCAGTTCGACGATGCGTTCTGTTCGCTGGAAATTGGCTCTGGTGACCCTTCGCCGGTGAGCGGCACGCCATATATTCGGGTTTGCTGCCCGAAGTAAGTAGTTCGGCCTGTCACTGTAGTGTACGTTGTGCGGTTTGGATTGCAGGCATCCCACACCTCGGAATTGAGCGCAGCGGCGATCGAGGCGCAGCTGGCAATGTCGGCTGCGGCGTGGTCTTGTGCTGCCTGCTCCAATCTCGCGAGACAAACAGGAGGGAGACCTCCTGGCGAATCGCAGTTTGGGCCTGGCCAGGCGTTTGGTGTTTGCTGAGGGTCGGGCGCATCAAACAGTCTACTATTACCGCCTGCGTCCTCGGCCACAAGGAACAGCGCACACCCATGTGCCCCAGCGGTATCGAGATCCTGCGAGGGGTTTTTCCCAAGGTAGAAGGTGCGCCGGAAGTCGTAGGTGTAGTTGGTGAACGGGTAATCCGTATGCCCCACGCCCATTGTCCAAGAGAAAGTGGAGTCGAACAATTCGGAGTTGTACGAGGTCACAGCAACGCCGCTGAGGAGAACGTCGTTCACTGTACAGTTTGAAGCCCCGTAGTCGTGGGTTGGACATTCGACTGCAACGCACCCTACTGTCTGGCCGTCGGTCCGAGGATCCTCGGTGTATTGCGTAGAGCCAAGAGTTCCGAGAGACGCTGTAGCAGCTACCAGAGAGATGGCTTTGGATGAACGCATTGTTGTTGGCGAGCTTATAGTACAAAGCAAGCGTATTCGTAGATGTTAGTGCACACTCGCTCTATAACGACGCAGCAATGAACAGGGAGGATAGGGTAGATATGGCCGTGCGGCATTCTTTGACCTCGCACGCACCCGCGGCGACGCAGGCAGACGACCTTTCGAGGTCTGCACTGCCATACTCTGCGCCTTTTACTGTCCGCGGAAGGGGAACGTCAACAACACCTTGTTGGATCAGACGGTCGGCATGCATGAGCATCTCGAAAGGTTCGACGATTCCTGGAAGTGATCGTAGTTATGACGGCTTCCTCGGGCCATCTGATCTTGGCTTCAACGTTTAGCATTCGTTTATCTCCTCGTGTGGTCTGTGAAACCGTGATAGATCGTTCGCCAAGAAAAGTAGGCACAATCCAAGCGCGACAGGCCGTCTTGGCCGAGCGGGGTGCCGCGGAGCTTGTTCTTGCAAGGGCAGCGTTTAACTTATCTTTCTCTTCTCAATTGTCGAGGTAGATGTGCGTTACCCACGCGGTTAGGCCTTTGGCTTGCTCAACCGGATGTCGTTGCATGATCCTCAGGGTCATGAGCAAGCGGACCAACCGTTCGACTGTCACAGATTGAACCTCCACCGAGGATCCTCGTCGCCTCTCCATTCACCATCCAAGACCTCACCACTGCTTGCTTCCGCTGCGTCTCTGCGCTTGTTGATCCTGTTCAACACGTACCAAAGCAAGCTCACGATGCAGATATTGCCGCTAAGATACCCTAGAGCGATGCCGTGACCCAGAATGTACCGAGGGGTGTCTTCAGCACGGTACAGCTGCGTGCCAATAACCTGCGCAAAGATTGATCAGCATCTTCACAAAGCCTCCCTCAGTCGATCCATTCACTGTACTCACAGCTCCGAGGTTGCCAATGGTGATCTGAAGCGCATTGGCGGTCGCACGCTTCGTTTGGCCGCTGACGTTCCTAGAGGCGATGGGTGTAATGGTTAGCAAACGTCTGACGAAGGTTCCGGCACCCTTGCGTGTCTCAGACGGCCTCCAGGGAGTCTACCCATCAGTGTACGTACATCGCGGGCCAGCTCAGCGCCAGAGCGACCGCAGGATAAATGCCGGCTGCCACGAAGAAGACTCCAGTATAGCTAACGCCAGGTCGTTTCTTCGGGTCGGTATTGGACAGTAGAATGCAGTACCCGATCATGGCTGTCAAGGCAGAAGCGATGATGAATGGCCCACGACGATGAAAACGTTCGGAGACGATAGCATACACCACGGTGAGGATAGTGGCAAGCGCATAGGGCGGGATAGTGAGCAGCTGAGCGTTCGCTGCTGAGTAGCCGAGGGCTGCGATAATGGAGGGCTGCAAATAGTCAGCGACCGGCCCAATTTCCGGAGATAGAGGTTGGAAGCCTACCAGAAACAGCGATAAGGTGTACAGTGGCAAGCTCAGCGTATGATACACCATACAGTACAGCCAGACTTTCGGGTCTTTCAGCGCGTCCAATACATTCGCCCAGGTAAAGGCTTCGTTCTGTGTGGCATCGCTGTCCGCCTTCAGACGAGCGTTGATGAAGGCACGTTCGTCCTCAGTGACGAAGTGTGACTCTGATGGCCAGTCCGAGATGTAAAAGTAGGCTGCAGCGGCGAGCACGCAAGTGAAGATACCCTCGATGATGAAGCTGAGATCCTCGTTAGCGTTGTCTGTCCTGAGTCGATCTTTAAATGTACTCACATCCATCTCCAGCCTTTAAGCCCGCTCACACCATCCATGAAGCCGATGCCGTACGCCAGAATGCCGCCAAAAGCCCCGGCCAGCGAAGCAGCACTGAAAAACAACGCTATCCGGTATTGTCTTTCGGCTCGCTTATACCACATCGAAAGGTAGAACACAACACCCGGGAAAAGTCCGCCTTCGGTCAGACCGAGAAAGAATCGGACCACGAAGAAGCCAGCGACGCCAGTCTGCCCGCCATTGTACACCACGACGCCTTGCAAGGTAGCCACAATACCCCAAACAAGCGTAATTGAGGGCAGCCAGAGCTTTGGACCGATGCGCTTGAGTATGACATTCCAGAAGACTTCGAACAGGATATAGCCGACAAAGAACAGTGTCAGCCCTGTGAGGTATTGGTCGCCAGTCATATGGAGGCTTTTCGTGAGACCGTCCAGCTTAGCATTGGCGACGTTAGACCTGTCCAGAAAGGACAAGAGGTAGAGTATACAGACGCCGGGGAGTAGATGGCGATCTAGCTTGCGCAAGAGAGCCTTCTCGCTGATACCGTAGGCGGCCGCATGCTCCTCACTGCTGAAATCGGGCGTAACGACACCTCTTTGAGTGTCTTGCGTATGCTTCTCCAAAGTCTTCTCCGGGTCCATGATGCCGGGTAACACACAGGGACGGACTGGGATTGTTCGACGGCCGCGCTTCGAAGCACAGGATCTTTGGGGCAGTCGGAAAAAGAGAAGGGAAAGGAAGAGACACAGCCTACACGATCTTACCCATATTTTCCAGCATCGGGATGCGCTGCGCTTTAGCAGCAGGAGTGAGCTGGTCCAGAATGACATGGCATGACACCATCTCCATGGGTTTGGCGCTGATGGCCGGCATCTTGAGTCGCATTGAGATGGAGTGTAGCCAATACGGCACGCTGGAGGATGGAAGTGCTGCACGCCTGCCGTATGGCGAGTTTCGAGGCGCAGATGGTGTGATTGCAAGATCGGCAGAAGCAGAAGGAGGAGCACGACCACGTGGAGCTTGGCATCAGACAACGGCCATTGGGCACTTAGACGAGGTCTTTAACACCAGCATGTGTACTCCGTAGTAACCGAGTTGCAAGATGAGAAGGTTGCGGTGCGAGTCGCATGTCGCGAAACTGAAAAGGACGAAGAGAATGGAAGATTGTGTTGCATGGCCCGTGCCCCTCTGCAGCTCATCACCATGATGTCCGATCGACTTTCCTTTCTTCAATCCGACATGGTCACCGTCGAGAACCACTTCTCTGTCAGCCAACAGACCATATATCACCGGCGTCAGCACTCGCACTCGCACACGACGCTGATGTTCGAAGGATGGATCTCATCCGTAATCCCGAGGTCATTACGAACTTCCTACCCCGCCCAATGACCCAGACGTCAAGGACCCATAGCAGCTCACGGGCAAGACGAGTTGAGGGAGTAGTAGACTCTCTGTTACTGTGTAGCCCTCCACAAACAATTTTCGACTCCTTTCTACGCATTGCATCACTCTGCACATTGATCACATAGCAGCTAGCAGCATGTCTAAACTTCCAGACTTCGACAGCCTCCCAAAGGTGGAGGGCATGCCGCAAGGTGAGCTGTTGCCACATCAGAAAAGCAGCACTGTACTGACATTACAGCAGGCTGTGCCTGGGGCGTCTTCGACAAAGACGGCAAAAAAGACGTCTATGGCACCCTGAACCTCCTGACCCCAGACGTCCTCAAGGCCGCCTACTCAGAGCTCAAGGACGGTGTCTCGGTCAGCCTCAACTGGAACATCGGCGGCATCAAGGTTCCTGGTTTTGGTCGCAAAGGCCTAGTCCACAAGGTGATGTCCTTCGTCGACACTCCACTCGCTTGCCACGGCTATGACGACGAAGTAGAGTTCAACACCCAGTGCTCCAGCCAATGGGACAGTCTTTGCCACTTCCACCACCAGGCCAGCGGGAAAGGCTATAACGGCGTCCAAACCAATGTCGATGAGTTGAAGCAGGAGCACGGGAATGAAGACCACGACCAGAAGTTGCCGACACTGAACCACTGGCATCGCCGCGGCGGTATGGTGGCGAGAGGTGTCTTCATCGACTTCAAGAAGTACGCCGACGAGACTGGACGGAAATTCAACCCGTTTAATGATGATAAGATTACGGTCGAGGACATCGAGACCATTGCGAGGAAGCAGGGTGTTGAGTTCAAGCAGGGAGACGTCATCATCATTCGCTCCGGCTTTACCGAAGGCCTGACAGGTGCTTCTGAGGAGCAACAAGCCGAGCTCATGGGCTCGCACCGGACCTGCGGTGTTACTGGTACTCCGGAGACGGCGAAGTGGTTCTGGAACAAGCACTTTGCCGCTGTGGCGGGTGATATGATTGCGTTCGAGCATCTCCCTCCTGTTGACCCTGAGACCGGAAAGGAAGGGACACTGGCAGGACTGGTGCTGCATCAGTATTTCTTGGCTCTGTTCGGAATGCCGATCGGAGAGCTGTGGGATCTGAAGGCGCTGAGTGAGACATGTGACAAGTTGGGGCGGTATAGCTTTCTGCTGACGAGCGTTCCGTTGAACGTGCCGGGTAGCATTGGGAGCCCGCCGAATGCTTTGGCTGTATTCTAGACGATATCCGGAGCAGATAGCAGCGGATCGCAGACTTTTTCTTGGTCCGCCGATGTACGTTTAACGCGGTACCTCACTCACCGATCCTCCCAGTACTTGTCAGACTCCGCGCCGAGACACTGCAGTAAGATACTCGTCAGCAATGGCACTTGAACACCAATACTTTACCACTGACCCTTGCAAACATCCGACCAACATCCGCAGCTTTGGACTCAGACCCGCCAAAGCCACTCTTTTTCCGAGCCCTCGCTACAGCGAGCCGAAAAGCATCGTCCATGAGCTCTCTAGTGAAGCTCACTGAGGCGTTTATCTTTTCAGTCTTCTTCGCGAAATCGCCATACGTCTGGAGGGTCCATATGTCATACCTCGAGTTCTTGAAATGACTGCCCACGACAGCAAGCTTGAGTTCCTTGACGCCTTCGGCCAACGACGTTACGCCGCCCAGCTTAGCGCTGTAATTGTTCTGCATGCTCTGCCATCTCTCTGCAGCTGCCTTTGTGCGCGCCTGTCCCTCGAGTCAGTGATCACTCTTCGCTGATGAATCAGGAACTTGATTGCTTGAGGCTAACCTCTGCCATATACTTGTGAATCAAATCCTGGTCATGCTTCATGCGCTCTTGGAGTAGCTTCTCGTACTCAGCATCAAGTTCCTGCTTGTTCACTGCTGCAAGTATCTTCTTGTTCGCTGCAATGCCCCGTAAGTTCTTCAGGAAGTGAGCATAACTTGGCGGGTTTCCAAGCTTTGGCAGCTGGAGACTGCTCACACTCTTGCTGGTGAACTTAGGTATAGCAGGCATCTTCATCGGCTTGAAGGGCACGACCCTGGAAGACAATGGAGTGAAGTCTTTAATAAAACGAAGAGCAAGATGCATCTGCAGGGGCCGTCGATCCGACACCGCATCCCTGCCGGCCAGGCCAACGCCGTGTAACCAGACGTGCATAAGCGTACTGTGTTGCATGGCGTTCTGAGCGACTGCCTTGGAGGACGCAGGCGTGACATTAAGGACGACAGATGAAGGTCAGAGTTTGGTTGCGACTTCGATGAAATCGATGTACGATCAAGACTGCACTGGCATAGCTATGTGACTACACCCGGGGACGAAAGAATTCGAAAGAAGTAAGTAGTCAATTGGTATCGTGAGCCCTTCCCCAACAATGCCACCGCCCTTCGTGAAGCCCGTTCAGACCCAAGTCACGGACAAAACAAGTGGAGAGTCCAGCTCCGCTAGTACCCAGAAGACCAAAGATCCTTCTCATCAGCAACCAGCTCCTCCTCAGTAATAGCCCCATGCTCCCTCCTAACGTCCCTTTCCCTCTGCTTCCTCTCCGCCCTCGTCGGCAACCTCGGTGTCACAGGTGTAATAGGTGTAAAGGGCATATAAGGACTATATGGAGTCGCCATACCTGTCCTCGGCCCGCCAAAAGTGTCTTTCCGGGGGGAGAGGAAGCGAGTCTTGACAGAGTTGGCACTTGCAGGAGGGTTGAAGTGGGCGTTTTGGGGGTTATTCCAGGTTCCTGGGGAGAGGGGGTATGCTTGCTGAGCGGAGAGTGAAGGTTTGGAGCCGGCGGCTAGGCTTGTGTTTAGTTGTCTTAGTGGCAAGGGCCGTGAGGTGGTGGTAGTGTAAGGTTGTTTATCCCGCTGAGTCGTGCCCGTAGGATCCGGCCTCGTGCTCGCAGCATTCGTCACAGCTTGCGTAGGATTGGCGTAATTGTGCGCTGAAGTGCTGATGCGATTCGGATACGCTTGCGGCAAGTCGCGCACTTCATCTATCCCTTCGTCCTCCTCTCCAAACCCGCCCACTTCGTCGTCGAAGCGGTAGCTACGACCCGTCCTTGCTGAGCCAGGAGTATCAGGCGGATACCGTGAGTCCACCGTCCTAGCCGTAGGCGGTTCAGGAGGGATACCAGGATCAGTATAGAAGCGTGGCGACAATGGAGTGCGAGCTCCATCGCTATTGTCGTCTCCTCCATGCATCGGGGCGCTGATCTTGAGGTTGCGGAGACCTTTACGAAGACCCTTCCTTTCTGATCGGACGGTCGAGGTGCCGCTGCGGATACTTGGGAGAGAGGAGGCGCGGCTCTGCCGGTTCATGCGCATCTCGCTTGGCTCCGGCCATGCTGGATCCCGTGGCGAGATTGGACTGACGGGGTAATCTGCTCGGATAGGACTTGTAGGTGAAGTGGGCATGTTCGACGGCATGGGTGCGTCAGGTGGGTAGATAGCTCGCATGGGTGACTTCGGTGTTCCTGGGCTTCGTGGACTCAGCTCGGGAGCTTGTAGATGTCGCATAGCAGGGCCATGTGTGATCAAATTTGGCGGCCTTCTCTGTTGATACTGCTGCTGCTGCTGATACTCAGGCGGCGCAATCCCAATCTCCGTCGCGGTAGGCTGCATAGTCTGCGACTTCCGCTCATCGTGCGCCATCACCGCCGCATACAACCTCTCCATCTCCTCTTGTCGTCGCGCTCGATCGGCTTCCACCACGTGGTGGTCGAAGCTGACTACACTGTCCATTCCCGGCGAAGCCATATTGCTCGTTCCACTGCGTATACTCGACGTCGCACTCTTCTTCGTCTTCAACCTCCTTGTGTACCAACTCCTGGCGCTCTGGGGACTAATAGGCGACGGATCGAAGTTCCTCGTCATAGGCTTCACCAGCTCCGTAGGCCTGCTCGCCATGATCTGCGCTTTCCTCCTCAGGCTTCTTCCCACTGTCAGGAGTAGTGTGCCGAGTATGAAGACAGTGACGATATATGCGCCAACGATCCCAATGATCTCGTAAGGCAGTACCGCTTTATTCCGAATCGCATGCGCTGAGAATGGCGGACCGTCCTCGGGTGAAGGCGCTGGGCCTTCCCAGATGCTGACTTTCCAGAGGTTGCAGAAGGCGCAAAGGCCGTGGGCAGATGGAGTGGTAGAGAGCAGCACGAGAGCCGTGTAGCTGACGGACGGTGCGCCGCCTCTGCCCATCATCGGTGAAGCCTTGCCGTTTCCTTCTCTTGCTGGTATACGACCTGAAGACGAGACGGAAAAGAGCGCACAACTTACATTCTGAGGCACAGAGCGGTCTATAGATACACCTACCAACGATCGTGAGACCAATGCCAGTCACAGTGCTGGCTGCAGGTCCAGACGGCGTGCCGTCTGCCAGTCAGCGAGATGGAAAGCGTGTGGATAAGATGATTGGGTGTGTTGCCGCTCGTAGCATAGTGCATGCAGCGGGAGTGGCCGTCCGGGAAGCATCTGTGCTTCGGCGCTAAATACGACGAGTCTCCACCGCTCCGGATTTTCTGAAGCACATCTCAGCCTTGCAGATATCACTATCACTATCACCAGCCGCCACGTGTGCTTGTGGCGTGGAAACGAATCCAGCCGTGGCATGAGTCTGCACAAGGCTGACTGAGATGCATCACTGAACCTGACGAGCCAAGCGAACGCATATCCGAAGATCGAACGAACAAAAACACCATTCACTTACCAGGTAGCGAGAGCTTGGCATTGGCAACGACCGAGAGTGCCAGCTACACCCTTCGCCACAAATCAGTATACATAGGGCGATGTATACTGATTTATCTCCCCTCGGACTGTCGCAAATCCATCTCGTCAAGGACACTTCTCAGGCTCATCAGGCAATCTCCATCCCCCACATACATCGGCCCGGATCACAACCCGATATCAATCAACATGAGCTCCCGCACCCGTCTCTCCTTCCCAGTAACCCTCAACACCCAAAACCAAAAAATCACAATCCAGATAGCCGATCCCTCAGGCCTCCAAGCCGACAACCTTGCCCTCGCTACATGGGGCTCCTCCGAGATATTGACAAACGTCCTACACAAACTCCCTCCCCCCGAACTTAAAGGCATCATAGGCTCCAACATCTCCCCCGTCCTAGAGCTGGGAGCAGGAACCGGTCTAGTTGGAATAAGTGCCGCAGCGATATGGGAGACAGCCGTCTGCCTCACGGACTTACCGCCCTTAGTCCCAAACCTCATGACCAATATCAACCTAAACGAGGACCTGTTCGTCCAGATCGCCGAGAACGCTGCGACGGCACCAGGAGCTACTGCGGGGACACTGGATTGGAGCGATCCTGAGTTCACGTTCATGTCTGGTAAAACGGAGCATGCTTACTCCAATCCTGCGAGAGTGATATTGGCGGCGGATACGGTCTACTCTGAAGAACACCCGGAGTTGCTTACGAAAGCCGTCTCTGCGCGGTTGGAGAGGGGAAAGGAAGCGAGGTTGATCATGTGCTACCCCTTACGCATCGGCTACCTTGACCACATTCGAGACTTATGGGAGCGGCTCGAGCAGGCAGGATTGGAGAGTATCCAAGAAGGGAGAGAGAAATTGGGAGAAGTTTGGGACGAGGACGTGGAGTATGAGTGGTGTGTCTGGGCATGGAAGGCGGAGAATCCGGAGATGCTGAGCGGATGAGGCCGATTCGACCATGGATTTGGTGACTGACTGCCGCTGGCCAGCCGAACCCCATCTGGCAAGCCGGGCAGAAGTACTCATTACACTCTAACGACCTATAAAAGCCTATACACGTCGACTACAAACGCAGGTGTTGTGCAAGGGGTCCACCGAAGACTACCATGCCAGCATGCCGGTGCCGATGTCCTTTTTCCAGCACACCGGCAAGCCGGTGGTTCGCGCCGCGCGGACCATAGCCAAGTAGCTGTCAGAAACGCCCCAGGACGAAGAATCGAGGATAGGATACGTGTCTGTCTGCCGGCTGGCCGTGAGACGCCTGTCGATGATATAACGTGAGACTCATAAGAAATGGTCTGGGACACATCAGCTTTATTGGCTACCTACAGTCATTCGCGGCAAGCCGGGAGCGGTAGTCTTCTTCTTGTGACCGACATCGGCAAGCCGGCAAGCCGGACACCGGGCACCTTGCCTGAACACACAAGTCTACCCATGACGAGCGAACAGTGGCAACTAGCAATGGAGAAATAGATGCAGGAGGTCGTGCAGCACATAATAGATAGATTCTCATTCATGCGCCGACACGCCTACAAGCAATATGTACACATGCACAATCCCGCTCTGAAAAAGCCTTCACTGTACAGGCCTCATCTCATCTCACCAAACATCTATTGACCAGGCGAGATAAGCATCCCCCTCTTCCCAGCATCATGCTGCCACCCCCCAGCCAACCTCTCCCCACCATGTTGCTGCGAGTGTTGTTGGATCCTAGCCTCTAGCTCAGGGCGGAAATGGCGGATGAGACCCTGTACAGGCCATGCGAAAGCCTCGCCCAGAGCGCAGATAGTGTGGCCCTCGACTTGCTTGGTGAGCTCTTGCATCATATCAATCTCCCTCTGCCTCGCCTGACCCTTCTCAAAGCGCTTCATGATCTGGTCCACCCATTTCGAACCTTCACGGCAAGGCGTGCATTGCCCGCAAGATTCATGGTGGTAGAATTTCGACAAGCGGGCGATGGCGCGAACGACGTCTGTGCTCTGGTCCATGACGATGACGGCAGCGGTTCCGAGACCGGATTGGCTGTCCTTGAGAGCATCGAAATCCATGAGCTGCTCGTCGCAGACGTTCTTCGGCAAGATGGGTGTAGAAGAACCACCAGGGATGATAGCCTTGAGGTTGTCCCAACCGCCCTTCACACCACCGGCGTGTTTGTCGATGAGTTCGCGGAGGGGGATGGACATCTCTTCCTCGACTGTGCAGGGGTTGTTCACATGGCCGGAAATACAGAAAAGCTTTGTCCCGCTATTCCGCTCGCGACCGAAGGAGTTGAACCAATTCGCTCCTCGTCTGATGATCGTGGGCGCGACGGCGATGGTCTCGACGTTGGCGACTGTGCTTGGGCATCCGAAGAGACCGACTGCGGCGGGGAATGGTGGCTTCAGGCGAGGCTTGCCTGGCTTGCCTTCGAGGGACTCGATGAGAGAGGTTTCCTCGCCGCAGACGTAGGCGCCCATGCCGCGGTGGAGGAAGACGTCGAAGTCGTAGCCGGAGTTGCAGGCGTTTTTGCCGATGAGGCCTTCTTTGTAGGCTTCTTGGATGGCGCGCTGGAGGACGGTGGCTTCGTGGTAGAATTCGCCGCGGATGTAGATGTAGGCTGCTGTGCACTATACCATGTCGTTAGTATCTAGTCTGGACACGTATGGGTACTATGCGTGATTGACGTACATTCATCGCCCGTCCAGCGACCAGACATCCCTCAATAAGCTTATGCGGGTCCTTCCTCATGATCTCTCTGTCCTTGCAAGTACCCGGCTCGCCCTCATCCGCGTTCACCACCAAGTATCTCGGCTTGGTGTCCTTATCCCAGTCCTTGAAGTTCATGAAACTCCACTTCATACCCGACGGGAACCCAGCACCTCCCCTTCCTCTCAGGCCCGAGGCCTTGATCTCAGAGATGAGCCAGTCGTGACCCTTCTCAATGATCTCCTTCGTCTTGTGCCAGTCGCCGTATTTCTGCGCGCTCTTCAAGTCCGCGCCGTGGTGGCCGTACAGGTTCTGGAAGATACGGTCCTGGTCCTGGAGACCGCTGCCTCGGTGGTGGACTGGCGCATCCTGGACGGTGGCCATACCGCGGACGGCTTGCTTGGTGAAGGTCGCGGCATTGGCGCTGCGGAGCGCTGTCTTCGCAGGCGCGGACAGCATTTTGGATTGGTATGCTACCTCCTGTGCTTCTTGTCGATGTGCGGCTTCGTCGCCTGTAGACTAGGTGAAGTGGTAGTAGAGCCCACAAGTGCTCGAGTGGTGGCGGCGAAGGAGGAGTATCGAAGTGGATGATGCCGTCGTGGAAAGCCAAAGCGGCATTGCAACTTTGCCGATTGGTGCATCTCGCGCTTGCTCCCGTGTATGCGAGATCTTGCCAAGACCTCCTTCGCTCCTTCCGTCTTCGACTTTCCTCTCTTCCTGAACAACGACATGCCACGTCTTCGTCATGCTCGATATCAACATGGCTTTGCTCGCCCCAGTAAGTATGCAATATATCGATGTTATATCGTGTGAGCGTGCATTCGACATCGATACTACTACTAGATACCATTTGCTAGGCGACTCAACGCCCCTACCGCAGGTTCGCAAGATGCTCATCAACAACCTTGGGGTACAAGGAGCCGGCGATGGAGACATTCGTAGGAGTTTTGCACTCTATCGAATTTCATTGCGTCTTTCACATGCTGCCGCTAGCAGTGTTGGGCCTCACTTTTCCTTCAAGCGCTCCATCAGCAATTCATCCCCTTCTTCAACACCGCCTCTTCATTTTCTCCTCTTTGCAGCTCATCCGGTACACCACGGTACGAATCATCTTGGAGGAGAACATCCACCAAGCCACAAAAGACACCCGACATTCAGCGCGAATTGTGCTCCTTCCAACTTCGGAAGCCCAGACACCACGCTTACGATATCTCCGTCAAAGACGCACGGAGCCCCACCACCAAAACAATTTGCCACTTGAGACTTGAGAGACGCGTGATCTCCCTGGTAACGATCACGGCACCTTTCTGCAGAATCTGCGCATTCCCACAAGCCCAGCAGATCATCCAGACGATCAAGCTCGCTGGGAAACATCTTGCCACCGACTAGCAGCGCAACCAGGAACCATTGTGCTACTCAAGGCGAATCTCCGCACACAAGCGTTTTGCAGCAGTGACGAGAAGGCGACCAAACCATACATCATCTCACGCCACGATCACGGACCGCAATCATGGTGCTCGGCAATCTCGCTTTCACCCAAGCTGGTGATGACCTGCCGAAAGGCACCAAAGCCCCCAAGAAGGTGACAAAGAAGAGGAAGACGGGCAAAGCGAGCTCGGCAACGCCAGCTGTATCCGGACGGGGCACGCCGGCATCAGTCACAAACCAAGGCAAGCAGAGCAACCGGCATCTCCACCTTTGATACGAAGTTGCTGACACCCGACACAGACTATGGCGGCGCAGCCAACATCAGAGCTGGACGGGAGATAAGTGATAGCCCAATGTTCGACTTCTCGGACGATGAAGCCACTCCACAACCTGTCGTAAGCCTACTCCTACCCTCCTTCCACTATCTTATCCAGCGAGTTGCACTGATTACGTGCGCAAAATGGCTCGCCTGACTATAATCGCGCTGACCCCCATAAGCTTCAGACGCCCGCCAGGCCAATCAACCCACTTACCGAACCCATCTCCGTCGGCGAGACGGTCGCGGGTGACGACATCGTCGGCACCATCGAGTCGACTGTTCCTGAAGTCGGTGTCCACGACTATGCGAACGCCATCATCCTCGATCCGCAAGACTCCGAGCGCCAATACCGCCGTGACCCGTTCACTGGCGTTCAGCGCGAGGTCTGGCGTCCTGGTATGTTCAACATGTTGCCTGCCCACACAAGAGACGTACCCACTAACACGCGTGATAGGTGACGGAGATGGCATCAAAGGCATCGAATACGATGGCCGTCCTGGGCCGCCTCCTCCGTTAGAGCACAGGTGGCGCTTCTACCAATCACCCTCCACCAATGGTCCAATCTCGATCAAGAACCTGCCCCCAAAATATGTCCTACTGGATGACCGCAGCCTGTATGAGCTCTGCCGTTCCGACATACCTAAGGTCTACAGGTCTACTTACTGGCCGCTCGACTTCGGTGGACCGAACACTATCCGCGTTCGCCGTCCGCATCGCGGTCGCGCGGCTATGATGGACCCTGATGCGGAGGGGAATGCGAAATACTATTCTGAGCTAGTGGGCACGAAGAAAAAGAAAGAGAACTACTACTTCCACGGCGAGAAGGACTACAAACCCATCATCTATCGCCTGCCCGACCCTGTCGTCGCCACCCCCGCAGAGTCGAGCTCCAACAAGCGTAAGGCGGGATCTCTAGCCTCCGGCGACCCGGCTGGGAAGGCCAGTGGAGGCAGCAGCGAGACTAGCAGTAAGAAGAAGGGGCACAACCAACACACGCCGAAAGAGGAGATGGTCAAGTATGGCGCTCCGTCATCGGCAAAGGGGAAGGAGAGGTACAGGCCGCGCATCAATACTTTCTTGAGGCGTGATCCGAGTCCGGAGTGGTCGAAGGATAGGAGTAAGCTGTACGGTGGCATCGGTGATCAGGCAAGGGCGTTCACGGCTAGTATGGCGCTGCAGAACGCCATGGGTGCGACTTCTTCGATGCCCATGGCAGAGCCGGAGCTTGAGAGACAGTCGGACAGGGAGCAGAGCATGTGGATGGAGCAAGACGATCACGACCTCGATGCCGGACGGATTGAAGGCTCAGAGACCCGTCAAGATGCTTTCTTCACCGCCGCGAACCAGGAGAAAGAGTACGACGACAATGCATCTGAGGATGAGTTTCCCTTGGCTCGCCACCAGTCTTCTGCGCGTGCATCGGAGCCTGAGCAACCACAGGCCGGACACGATGCAGGCGAAAAGGTCGTCGTCACGACAGAACAGCCGCGCCGCAAGAAGATCGCCCAGCCGATGAGCTACCTCGAGCGCATGGCAGTCGATTCGGTTCAGCAGCAAGCTGGAGATGCGTCCGGCGGAGAAATTGACAGCGGCTCGTATGCCTCACAGCTCGAGACGCAACTTGCGGAAGCCAAGGACAAGATCTCCAGGTTGACCAAGCACCTTGAATCAGCTCAGGCAAAGGTGGAAGATCTCGAGGGTGAGGTTGCAGCCCTGCAAGCTGAGATCGTCGCTGCAAAGGGAGATACGGAAGCTCAGTGAGACCTGTTACGCAGTGGAGAAAAGAGAGGTTTCGCGATTGATGATCAAGCTTGACGCAGCTCAGGTGACGCTTGCGGAAGTCGAAGGCGAGGTAAGGGATCTGCGACGGATGTCTAGCTGCCACAAAGGGCACTACTGAGGCTTTAGATGTTTTGAGGTCCGCGGGAGGCTACTCAGCTCGACAGTTGCGGCAGGCGGCGAGCCACGGGTGCTCCCAGGGTACAATCAGTTGGGTTGCGTTGCTTGGGAGATGGCTCATGTCGTCGGAGAAAACGTTCAGCGTGCACCATACTCTTTATAGATGGCAGTGGCACCTTGCGACTAATGCTTGTTGATCGGCGTGTTGTAGAAGTTGAAAAGTTCATCACGTAGGAACAGCAGAGTTGGTCATTTCAATGCTTTCATCAGCCTATCAGATATTGTCATTACTGCTTCTCCAAACGACAATGCCGCCCGCTAAAACGCCTGACTATGCTATGGTATCTTTACCGATCTGTAATCCTCGTGTAAGCCATCATTCAATACAACCTAATCTAACCCTTCGCGTTCCACCGATCGTTATAAGCATTCACCGCAATAGCCACCTGCCTATACAACCAATTCCTGCTCGTCTCATCCGCGATCGGGATGAACGGCCCGTTAGTACCACCCTTGAGAATGATACTCATGCCCGTCCTCTCCTTACTGATAGTCTGGACGTCCTTGAGCGGCACCTCCCATTCACTCGTCAACTGCTTGGCTCGCACAAGCATGATGGCGTTGTACGTGACCATCACAAGCATTGAGGCCTCAGTCCTCTGCTGGCCCTTGCCACTCTGCTGCTTGTCGCCTTGCGAGCCAGAATTGAGCTCGAGATGAGCGATGTACTTTTCGTCGAAGTACTTTCCGTTGTCCAACGTCTTCAGCCAGAATTGGCCGAGCGCTTCACGTTGGCTGTATGGGCGCACGATGCCGTCAATGCCGATGAAGCGAGTCAGGCGCACGCGGTCCAGACCCTCTTGATCGAAAACGGTCGTGGTGTTCTTGACGCCTTCAGCCATGCTGGATGCCAAATCGAAAGCGCCGATAGCAGGTTTCGTCGCAAGACCAAGCAGACCTTTCCCAACACCCTTGACAAAGCCAGCTGCACCTTCCTTCTCCGCACCCTGCATGGGCTGGCGAGCAAGCCCACCGATACCACTCGCCAAGCTGCTCGCGAAAGCGTTGCCACCGGAAGTGATACCATAAAGCGCATGCTTCGGCCTGTTGCGCGAGCGGGACATGCGACGCTGATCCTGGAACTCCTTGTCCATACTAGCGGCTGCAAGACCTTTGCTAATACTGCCAGTGAATTTGGATACACTGTCCGAGAGACCGAAGACGCTCTTCTTGACGAAGCTACTAGCTCCCTTTGCGATGCCAATGCCGAGATCTTGCGGCCTGTCCGTGACGAGGCCCTGGTACGGCTCGTAGAAGATGTCTGCCACACCGGAGCTGATGTTGTTGAAGAGCCCGACTGGGTTGCCGAGGAAGTCTGCGGAGCCGATGACGACGTGGACCTGGCGGAGTGATTCCTGCACGTAGTGGCTCTTGATGCTGTTGATCAATGCGCCGACTGAGAGACGTGCGTTCTCGAGCATGAGTGAGTTGTATCGGATCGGAGCGTCGTTCACGTTGCCAATGGACATCGTCAAGACGTTGACTGCGAACATGAACGGGTTCGATGACGAGCTGCCGGTGTCCTCAGCATTGATGCGTTCCGTTCGCACAAAGGACAAATCGAATTGCATAGGCTGCAATTGCAGAAGCTCGAAGTAGATGTCCTGACCCGACTGTTCTTGCTGCGGCTCTGGGATGTCAAGACTGTCAGGCGCTAACTTGCCTTCCTGCTCTTCGGTCCAAGAAGCACCGGGAATCTTGGTGAAGTCCAGAACAGCGAAGATGAAGTCTTCATCGATCTCGATGGTCATCTGCTGCATCAAGAAGGTGAAGTACTTGATGTAAAGCACACCATAGGAATCGTCCTTGACCCGAGTGACAGATGTCCGGAAGATGGGGTGAGCGTCCATCTCCTTACCCGTCTTCGGTACGACACTGGGATAGAAGATGAGAGGGAAGATGCCACCGTAGAGCTGGTTGTCGATCTGGATCCACTTGACGGTGAGCGTGACGGTCTGGTACAGCGGCGACTCAGTGTACTTGAGCTCGATCTCACGCCATGTCAGGTAGAGCAGCTCACGTAGCTGGGCATTGACGAGCGAGATACCAACACCGGCAAAGCGTATCGTAGCCTTCGTTGTGACATCGGTATCCTGCTCCTTGACCTCAAACCCTGCCGCAGTGGATGCACTCGCGTTGCCACCCTTCTGCTTGTACAAGCTCTTGGATGGCTTGTAGGTTGACAAGACTAGCGTTTGCGTGGGGCCTTCTGCGACGACATTGAGATCGATGACTTTCTGTCGCTGGCTGCCTTGGGCGGCTGGGATTCGCATCGGGATAAGGTTGCCAATTTCTGCAAGCTTAACATGTCGTTCCTTACCATTCGCGCTGAGTACGAGGTTCTTGTTCTTCGTCGCAGGGTAGTCCCACGCATAAGGCATGATTGACCGTGGTGGCAGCCTGTACCGAATCGGCTTCCATCCAGATGATCGATCCTCTTCGTCTTCGTCGACGTTGGGGTTCGCTTGCCAGAACAGATACTCTTGGTCGCTCTCGTTGCGCATGGAGAATGGCCAGTGCTTGGTCTCCAGACTGAGATGCAAGAAGATAGTTGCGCCCTCCATGAGGATCTC